>JAPCYS010000723.1:0-12437 GCA_028641055.1 Alopecurus myosuroides | reverse complement strand
GCGACGCGTAAATGTGTTAACGCGACGCTGCAAACGCGTTTTAGCGCACCATTTTATCTCTTGCAGATGGTCTTACCCCTCCATCTCTTGCGGCAACAGCATGGAGCGAGGCCACAAGCGGCCGACGCTGGGACTGGACTCGGTTCAGTAAAGCTGAAACCAAGTCGCCATGGGTCGCACTCAGCACCTCACAACAACATTTGAACAACCAACAATGGTTGATTTGAGCTCTAAAATTGGCTGAGCTGACAAATCTTGGACCAAAATATTTTGGTCCCCTGGTGGGGATATAGCCTGGTTAAGGGGCTAAATAGGGGTTATATCCATTTAGCCGGGCTATTAGCGGCTATTATCCATTTAGCTTATGAAGTCTCTACTCGTAGCCTCGAGACTCTCGGAAGTCTATAACAGGCTACTTAAAACTTTGAAAGCTATTTAGGTTGGAGATAATGTTTTTAGGATTTAATTCTCTTCTAGGGCTGAGCTGGAAATGATTGTCAATTTCAGAGCAGTTGAACCGCTTAATTCGACTACAGAAGTTCTAGTTGTTAACTGGGCAAACAAGATAGAACCCCATTGAAAGTTACACCAGATTTGGACCAGGGTCGAAGGAGTGCGAGATTATCACCCTGGAGATTTTCTTGCTATGTGGTCAATTGGTACTTATTCGGAATGTTGTTGAAGGTTGACATGCAATATAGGAGGAGGCATGGGGTGCCGCGGATTTTAGTTGGATGCATTGATTATACATAAATTCCCAAGACATGGTCACTTTTTTTTTTACTAAAGATGGTTTCTATAAGTTGTCTTTCCGTGTGGAAGATGAGGAAAGGGAATTCAAGATGACGATGACATGCTAGATGATCCTCCCAATGAGGGTCACGAAACTAATGTCATAGAGGAACAAAAAGATGATCATGATGGTGATGATATGGATCATGATGCCACTGACATGGTTAGTGACTCTGTTGCTCCACCCGCGGGATCGAACCATCACATCAAGTTGAAAGAGGTACAAAAGACGGTTGCCCCTTTTTCAGCATGAGTGGTTTTCTCGCCTTCAGTTTTGAAATCAATGGAGAAGACTAAGGATTGCTAGAAACTATGATACTAATAATGGCATGACAGTGGGGGAGGCTTAGTCATATGAAGGCGGGTTGCGGGCCTCGTCATTTCAGCGGGAGATCGAATGCGCGTCGAGCGCACACAGCGTCTGCCCGGCACAGGTTTTTGCTGATTCTCCTTGCTCGGCAACATTTTCAGATGATTATTCTGCCCGACATAGGTTCCGCGTCCCGCACGTGGTAGGGCGGGCACACCGGTGGATTATGTTGCTAAGATCGTTCACGGGAAGGTGATGGGGCAGGGTTCCCATCCAAGCATCATGGCGTCTCCACGGGTGTCATGCCAGTCAGGCGGGCCAGTTTTCACGCCGCAATCGGGCAATGCAGAGGTGGCAGCGCTAAACGGTCTAGGAGGGGCTGTGTATGACGATGAGCACGACGTGTTCGTGACATCTCATGCAGGCGGCATTTGTGTTGTGGCGGGGTGCGGTGTTGGGGAAGAACGGGGTCGGGGACCTTCTCCCTTGGCTGGAAAGGGCGATGAACGGTGGCGGTGATATGCGGCTCCGGCGAGCAATTATGCAACGACCTAGGGGCGTTGGGTTTAGGGTTTTGGGGAAAATTAGAAAAGAAGGGAAGGCCTATATATGGGTTTTCTCGGGGCCACAAATCGATTCTCCAAACGCACGTAATGGGAAGGATGAAAATTTGCTCGGATACGTGTTGTTTGCTTGCACAGGAGGTTAGACACAATGACGTCACCATGATGTTATTTTCCTTTTTTTTTCTTTTCATTTTTTTCTTTAATTCATAACTTATGTTTTATAACTCCAATTGACCTCAAACCAATATCTAAAATTTTGTTAAACCACGATCTTGCATATAAAACATTTGTGGGCTGTTTCAACACATTTGAAATTTCATATTTTCAAATTATGAAAAATCACTAATAGCACGTAATATCATTTTAATTGGAAATATGACTAATAATTTGAAATGAGGTTTTGTAAAAAAATCCAAAAACTTTCTATAAGTCAAATATTAATTTTGAAAGTCATTTCAACCCATTTTCATATTTTTTTAAAATATAGGTGATTTACTAATAGCACCTTAATGCTATTATCGAAAATAATTAATTAAATAATTTACCAAATAAGATCAGAGATTTTCAGAAATGAAAACATTGTTTTCTCTAAGTTAAATACCCACTTTTAAACAAGAAGGGTTTTTATGGAAATCATTTTAGTACCAAAATCTTCATATAATAACTAAAAAGTGATATAGTTAAATTTGGTTTTGAAAATATTTTATAAATCAAATAATTGAAGGATGAATTATTACTAATGGATAGAAGATGAAAACAATCCGGAAAACAACTTGTTTATGGAAAACCATTTTATATTCTTGCAATTAGGGAAATTAGTTTCTTTGAATATTTATCTATTTTGAGGATTTAGTGTTTTAGAAAACAGAGGTATTTGAATTATCATTCCCAATAACATTGGAATAATACTTTATATTTATTTTGTGTTTTTTATTTGTTTTTATGACTTGCATTAGTGGGAAAAAATTAAATTTTTGTGATTTTTAAATTCCCCTAAAAATCAGAAATGTTACATCGTTTGTACAAAACTGCCTCCAAACATACGTGTAACACCACTGATTGAATCCATAGGACACGGCTCTAGCCTGTATGTTATTTAAGGGAACTTGGATCCATGCAGGGTCGCTAATCGTAGCGATGTAGCCTCGTCGTCCTCGACGACTGAACCTGAACCGGAGCTTGATGGGATGCGTCATAGTGCGGCTGCACCCGCGTCGACGGTCTCATATTGGGAAAGATGGTAGCACTGGGCCTATCATTTCGGCCGGCCGGCGACACGGGACACTGGCCTAATCGTGTCTCCTAGGCACGTTAGTTAGGGGAGAGCGCCGGAGCGGCTTGCCTGCGCCCCGTTCGTGCGCCCATCCATGCGCCACGGACGCGTGGCAAGCATCGCGCGACTTCCTCGCTTTCCTAAGCTCACGCCCGCTTTTCCGTTCGAAAAACAATTTGCAGATACGATTTTAGCACACATTCCTTCCTTAATACGTACTCATGTCCATGTTGAGCGTCGTCCATCTCGGTAAATTGCTCTTATTTGCGAGAGGAGACACCATTGGCGAAGAAAATAAAGGAAAATGGAAATGCCTACCACGTGTCCACGGCGCACGGATGGGCGCACAGATGCACGCCTCATCCGAGCGGCAAGACAAGTTAATAGGAAAGCCGCTGGTTTGACCCAATCCCGCCAATATATCCTTTTTCTGTGTTACTTCCTTTTATATTAATCTTGCACTAGATTTTTTTTCCGTCTTCCAATTTTGCCCTTCCATGAAAAGAATACTCCGTTTACTGGCTAGTATTGATCAATATGGACCATGAGATTCTCCTGGCTAGACGGCCTGTATTCACTTGTCCCTAACATAAAAGGCTTCACATTCATAAAACGCAAAATGCAAGAGTTACTCAACAATGCCCATTATAGTTGCATAAATAGATATAGATCGATAACAGTTTGTTCACACACACACATGCAATCATGCATGGATAACTAGCAATGCACCGTAATTACTACTAGACGGCATGATCACAAGTACCCACACATATACTAGTACTAAATTGCCATGATAATATCCTTTGCTGCTACCGGTTCAACGGGCAGGAATCTGGCAATCGGCTCTTTGAGAATAGATGGACGACTGCTTTTCAGATGCTCATAACCGTCACTTGCGATCATCGCCTCCAAATTGGACGGGGAAGCAAGGAACTCAAAGCAAGACTCCTTGAGTCCATGGCAACTGTGTTGTTCGGCCAAAGCCAGGCTAGTTGCCACCATGTTGGAGTCAATCTGGTTGCACAGTGTCGGATATATACTGAATAGGGGTATATCCGGCATTGTCCTAAAGAGCCGGATTACCAGGGTGGTCTTTTGGTAATGGACCATAGTCCATTGGGCGGCCCAGTAAGACCATCCATAATGCAGAACGGCAAAGCCGTTTTTAGCTTTTCCAGCTCATCACATGATAGCCATATTTCCTATGCATTTAATCTTTCGCATGCATGCATCGAGCAAGCCTCTGTGCGCTGGTTGGTCAGCATGTGCTAAAGCTGTACCGGATTGGTATGCTAAGAGCCGTAGCTACGATTACATACGGTTTCCTTCTCTCTCTTCTTTAAATAGTACTCCATCTCAACTTTTTTCCTATGTGGCTAGCTTAGATACGATCCTACATGGAGCATTACGGAAGGCCTAAGCTGACGCACGGAAGCCGGATTCTAGAAGAACCCGGACCACGGCCCAAAGTGGTGCGGTGTCGGATATATACTGAATAGGGGTATATCAGATGGTAGTCTAAAGTGCCGGATTACCAGGGTGGCCCAAGTGGTAGTGGGCTATGGTTCATTGGGCGGCCCAGTAAGCTGACGCACAGAAGCCGGATTCTAGAAGAACCCGGATCACGGCCCGCGTGATCTGGCTTGGAGGAGAAGACGGATTCCTTACTTTCCAAGTTAGATGTTACCGTAGTCTTCTAGGTTTCCTATTCTGTATGCCCTAACCCGGCTATTATATAAAGCCGGACGGGAGATTAGATCAACAGAGAAGAAGCTCTAGGCTAACTCGCCGGGAAGTTGATCCTCAGCGAATAGCTAAACCTAAACCTCACATTGTAACTGTATACACAGGCTTTAGCCCTGATTAGTGAGATTGCAGGAGTAGGAACGTCGTATTACTACGACGTACCGAACCTGGGTAAAACTCTTGTCTTTGTCTTCAACGCGATACCGTTCCCCCATGTCTCTACCCGTAGTCTCATGGCACCCCCGTCTATGAAAACTACTACGATGTCTCGACAGTTGGCACCCACCGTGGGGCTGACGACGTCAGGCGTTAAGTTCCGATCTGGGATACTCGGCGGGATCGGCAGTTCCATAACTGTCGGAAGCTTGGAGTTCGACAACGACGTCGGACGCTTCCTCGACAACGGATCCTACATACCGGCGCAAAATCATCTGGTAAGTGCCTGCGTGTTACCGATTGGATCTGCTAATATCTTTATCGGACTAACTGCAGAGGCCATGGGGTTTTGCGGTGGAAGCAAATTTATCCCACCCGCCCTATACCCAGTCGAGGATGACTATGATCCCGGATTCTGCTCAGATCGCCGACATAAAAGTGATACGCACTTTATCGGTATGGTGCAATCCGAAGTCGCCGAAAACACGGATGATAGAAATCCCGTGCAAGAGGCAGACAACAACACACCCACCACAGAGGTGGAAGATCCGACATCCGTCAACATGACGATGAACTCGGAAGCTGACTCTGTGCTAGCCGCCATTGAGGCGAGATTAGAGTCAGAAACCGGATCGGATGAGTTCGATTCCGAAGATGAAGATGAGGATGCCTTCGAGAAAAAGGTAAAATCTCTTCAAGAGGGATTCCATGAAGTGCTAATGGAAAAACCGGCTGAAACGACGGATGCCGGCAGCCAGGAAAGCCCTAAAACACCTCCGCCAGAGGAAGAGAGAGAAGACGGAGAAACTTCTCCAATATTTCCTAGCGTTAAGGAATTGACAGAGGATGAACCTGTCAAAAAGCCTCCCTCTTCCAAGAAAAAACACAAGACCGCTAAAAAGCTCCAGTACAAACTCCGGAAGAAAAAATTGGCTGATCCAGTCGATGAAAACCTGGAAGCAGGAGATGCAAGCGGAATAAAGCCCGCGGAGAAGAAAACTAAGGAAATCCTTGTTATGCCAATGACAGAACAAGAAGAACAGGATCTGTTACAAACTCAAGTGGGTCCAAACGAACCCCCTGAGATGCTGGAAGCCAGGAGACGAGCGTTCCAACGGCAACAGCAACATCTACTCAGATCTCGGGAACACCTCCAAAAAACCCAGAATGACATCAAGGTCATGAAGGAAGAAATCGAGGAGTACGAGAGAAAGAATAGATCTGCCATAAAACCTACAAGGTTACCCGGAATCGTAATACCGGAAGTACTGCCGCCAAAGGAAAGGTATCACAACCCATCTTGGCAAAAGCAGGTAAACGGCAAGGATGCCAGAGGCGAACCAATATACAAAACCGCAGCAGAAAACGCGGAAGCAACGTTCGCCATCCTGAACAATGACATTTACTCCAATGGTGAAAAGCTTCAAGGGGTGTATGCTTTCTTAGGAAAAGCATTGCAACAACAACAGCGGGGCCAAGAGCGATCAGGGAGGCTGCATGACAATTCCGCCCTATGCAAAACAGCCACTTGCGCCGCTGGAGTACCTGGACCGGAAGAACCTGGAGATTCAGACAATTCAAAGGATAAAAAAGCGGATCCGAGAAAAGACAAGAAAAATCCCGACAATAGGGATGAAGCCTCCAGAACCGGATCCCATCCCCCGAAAGGTGGACTCAAACCCCATGATCGGGAAGAAAAACACCGGAATGACGGCAAAGCAATGCCACCTCCGAGAAACCCAGCTGAAAAAGCTGGAAGATATGATATACCTCACAGACGTGAGAGATCTCGGACACCTCCTAAGGATAAAGAAAGGCACAGGAGCAGAACTCCGCCTAACCCAGAAGGGCGTGATCACGGAAGAGATAGAAACGATCCCGGAAAAGCGCGTTCGCGCAACAATGGAAAAGAAAGGAGCAGACCCCCTTCTGTCCATTCAGCCGGAAGATATTCCGCACACATTGATAGAGCGGAAAAGGATGATCTATACTTTGGGCCTAAGTGTTTCACTGATAGGATCCGAAGGATAACCCTGCATTCTGGCTTTGCCAAAGTCGGTCCAACGTACCAGAAATACACCGGCAGTACAAACCCAAATACCTGGCTCTCAGGATATTATACAGCCCTCCAGATTAACAATGGGACAAACCTGGAAGCTGTAAAGTTTCTTCCCCTAATGTTACTGGATGGAGTCAGAGATTGGATCAATGGATTGCCATCAAGAACTGTCGACAGTTGGGATGATATGGCTAAGGTATTCACTCAGCATTTTCGGGGAACATACAAACGCCCGAACATCATCAACCAGCTGAGCCGTTGCACCCAATTCGAAGATGAACCATACGTGGATTTCATCTCCAGATGGACTGCAATGAAGAATAGTTGTTCTGGAGTAACTGACGTACAAGAAATGCATGCTTTCGTCAGTGGACTAAAACCCGGACTTGTACCGTTCATGGTTGGTTCCAAACAGCACAAAGATCTCAGATCTATGCTTACAACCGCCAATGAACACGCTGCAGCCGAAGACGACATCAGAGCAAGAGGAGGCAATATCGACACACTGATACTGGCCAAGAAAAATCCTCGCACCGAGAAAAAAGGAACTTCAGAAGCAACACCTAAACCGAAAGAAGTCAACATAACCTTTGGAAGTGAAAAAGGGAATAAATGGAAAGGACGCAGTCCAGAACCAATCAACTACACTAAAGAAGAGTGGGAGAAGATTAAGTCTGAACCCTGCATCCACCATTCACAATTTGGGAAACCCACCCATACAAACGTGCAATGCCAGCTGAATAAGCACATGAAAGGCAGTGCAGGATCCAGAAATAAGGGGAAGAACTCCAAAAGGAAATTCTCCAAACAAAAGCCAGAAGCTGAAAAAGAAGACAGTGAATCGGACACTGATGAAAAAATCCAGGAACAGCAGCGAAAAGGCAAACCCAAATTTCCGAGAGTTGATGGAGAGGCACTGTTAACATTCGTAGCAACTCCGTCAGCAAAGGTGGCCAAAAGAACGCTTCGAGAAATAAACGCGGTTG
This sequence comes from Alopecurus myosuroides, assembly GCA_028641055.1. Classification (NCBI taxonomy): domain Eukaryota; kingdom Viridiplantae; phylum Streptophyta; class Magnoliopsida; order Poales; family Poaceae; genus Alopecurus; species Alopecurus myosuroides. Next base: position 4,549 of record JAPCYS010000723.1, on the reverse strand, counting down.
TTCCGGCAACCCCGAAATTCTTGAAGTATTCGAACACACCAATTACCCGGGATCAGTCTGATCATCCCGGAAACATCCCTGAACCCGGCACACAAGCTCTTGTTGTAAGCCCTATTGTCCAGAACACTAGGCTAAAAAGAGTGCTGATGGATGGAGGATCCAGCATTAACATAATGTACCTGGATACGCTGAAGCATCTGAAAATCTCCGAGTCCCAGCTCAACTACAGCAACATACGCTTCCATGGCATTGTTCCTGGCAGACAAGCACGATCCTTAGGAGAAATTTCCCTAAATGTCACCTTCGAAGATAAAGATCACTTCCGTCAGGAAAAAGTATCCTTCGAGGTGGTGCCGTTCGAAAGCGTGTATCACGCAATACTCGGACGTCCAGCTTTCGCCAAATTTATGGCAAGATCATGTTATATCTATAACAAGCTGAAGATGCCGGGACCCAAAGGAGGAGTAATCACCATCGCTGGAGACTTCAAGCTGGCGAACGAGCTGGAAAAAGAAAACGCCCTTTGCGCTCAGAGAGTTATAGCAAAGGAAGAACTGAAGGAGCTGGCCAAGGAGGTATCGCCGACAGAAATGCCGGCAGGAAAAGAAACCCGGAAGCCAGCAGATAGCTTCAAGGCATCCGAGAACACGAGACAGGTAATCCTAGATCCTAAAGATCCTACAAAATTTGTCGTAGTAGGAACTGGGATTACCGACAAATAGGAAAGCGAGCTCATCAAGTTCCTCCGTGAGAACTGGGATATTTTCGCCTGGTGTCCAGCTGATATTCCAGGCGTACCCAGAGAACTTGCTGAGCATCAACTCAAGGTGATTCCAGGCTCCAAACCCGTCAAACAAGGTCTCCGTCGATTTGACGGAAGAAGGCGGAAGGCTATTGGCAAGGAAATTATCCGGCTTTTAGCAGCAGATTTCATCCAGGAAGTAATCCACACTGAATGGTCTGCAAACCCGGTATTAGTACCGAAGAAATACGCTACTGCTCTTAGAATGTGTATAGATTACACAAGCTTGAACAAATTGTGTCCAAAAGATAGGTTCGCGTTACCATGAATCGATAAAATAATAGATGGCACTGCAGGCTCTGAGCTTTTATGCTTTTTGGACGCATACTCCGGGTACCACCAAATACGCATGAAAAGGGAAGATTAAGACTTGTTTCATAACGCCATATGGGACGTATTACTATGTAACCATGCCATTCGGCTTGAAGAACGCATGTGCAACTTACCAGCGTTGCATGCAACGTTGTTTGCATAGTCAGATTGGCAAAAACGTCTATGTTTACATGGACGACATTGCTGTCGTAACCAAGGAAAAAGATACACTCCTTGAGGATCTACGAGAAACCTTCGAAAACTTGCGCACTTACAAGATGAAGTTAAATCCATCAAAATGCGTATTCGGGGTTCCCTCAGGAAAACTTCTGGGTTTCATCGTTTCCCACAGAGGAATAGAAGTTAACCCGAAAAAGATCAAAGCCATCTTGAACATCTCCAAACCTACGTGTGTGAAAGATGTCCAAAGATTGACGGGTTCCGCCGCTGCCGTCAGCAGATTTATTAGTCGGCTGGGGGATAAGGCCTTACCACTCTACAAGTTGTTGAAAAAATCCGACAAGTTCGAGTGGACAGAAGAGGCCGATGCAGCGTTAACCCAGTTAAAGGAAACTTTGATGAAAGCTCCGATTTTGGCATCCCCAAAAGACGAAGAACCCATGTTATTGTACCTCACGGCTACAAACAGGGTTATTTGTGCGGTAATCGTTGTGGAACGGAAGAAAGACGAACAAAGCATACCAGATCAGCATCCGGTATATTACATAAGTAAAGTTTTCTCCGAGTCCAAGCAAAGGTACCCACACTATCAAAAACTGGCATATGGCGTATTTTTCGCATCTAGAAAATTGCGCCATTACTTCCAAGGACATTCCATAACAGTGGTATGTAAAGCACCACTAGGGGATATAATAAACAATGCGGAGACAACTGGCCGAGTAGCCAAATGGGGTATTGAACTAGCAGCCTTCGACATTAAGTATCAGCCAAGGACGACAATAAAATCCCAGGTTTTGGCAGACTTTGTCGCCGACTGGACGGAAGCAATGGAGAAAACACCAATGCTGGAGTTCGAGTACTGGATCATGCACTTTGACGGATCCAAGATAAAGGAGGGCGCTGGCGCTGGTGTAGTCTTGAAATCCCCTAAGGGAGACACAATGGAGTACGTATTTTAAATACACTTCAACGCCAGCAATAACGTGGCAGAATACGAAGCTCTGCTTCATGGCTTGCACATTGCAAAAGAAATAGGAGTAAAGCGCATTTTGTGCTACGGCGACTCGGATTTGGTACAGCATCAGCTTAACCAAACCTGGGACGCAAAAAGCCCTATAATGGCTGAATACCGGAGAACAGTGGACGAGTTCGCCATTTGTTTCTTTGGATTTGAAGTACTCCACGTCAAAAGGGAGGAAAATTGGAACGCGGATGCGCTAGCCCGCATGGGGTCAGAGAGGGTAAAAACCCTACCACCAGGTGTATTCGTCCAGCATTTGCACGAGCCATCCATAAAAGGTGGAGATATTGATTATACTCTGGCTTCCGAGTCAACAGAAGTTATGATCGTCACTCCGGACTGGACAATTCCATACTTAAACTTCTTAGTCGATCAGAAGTACCCGGAAGGAGCAGACGAAGTCTTACAGAGACAAATTCAGCGTCGCTGCAAAGGATACACGGTAATTGATAATTGCCTGTATAAACGCAGTACTTCCGGATTTTTTCAGCGGTGCATCTCACCAGAAGAAGGACGAGAAATACTGGAAGAAATCCATGCTGGAGATTGCGGACATCATGCTCAATCAAAAAGCATAGTCAAAAAAGCATTCTGTGCTGGGTTTTTCTGGCTAACAGCCAAGACAGATGCGGAGCACATAGTCAACACATGTGCAGGGTGTCAATATTACGCCAAGCAGACTAATATGCCGGCCCAAGCACTCAAAACTATCCCCATTACATGGCCGTTTGCGGTCTGGGGGCTAGATATAATGGGACCGTTCAAAACTGCGAGAGACGGACTTACACATCTACTCGTAGCAGTGGATAAGTATACCAAATGGGTGGAGGCCAAACCCATCAAAAAACTTGACGGTGTAACAGCCAGAAATTTCATCATTGACATAGTCATGAGATATGGCGTTCCACACAGCATAATAACCGACAACGGGACAAATTTCTCTATTGGAGAGTTGGCAAAATATTGCCGACAAACGGGAATTCGCCTAGATCTAGCATCTGTGGCACACCCGCAATCCAATGGACAGGTTGAGCGAATGAATAGCTCAATCCTGCAAGGAATACGCCCAAGACTCGAATCTCCTCTTCACAGAGCAGCTGGAGCATGGGTAGAAGAACTACCTTCCGTGCTTTGGAGCATTCGAACGACGCCAAATAGGTCAACTGGGCAAACCCCGTTTTTCCTAGTTTATGGTACGGAAGCTATTCTTCCAATGGACATGATCCATGATAGCCCAAGAGTGCAGGACTTCGATGACTCGGATGCCGAAGAAGCACGACAGGATGCCGTCGATCTCTTAGAAGAGGAACGAGAGCTTGTGCTTCAAAGATCCGCCATCTACCAGCAAGGTTTACGACGTTATCATAGTCGGAAAATTAGGCATCGTTCTTTTAAAGAAGGGGACCTAGTGCTGAGATTGGTGCAGCAAAGGAAGCACAAACTGGCCCCAGTATGGGAAGGACCATATGTCATCAGTAAAGCCATGAAAAATGGGTCATACTATCTTGTCGATATTCGAGATACGGAAGACGATCCCGAGAAGCCGAATCGCAAAAGAAAGAGAAAGATAGATGATGAACTAGGAGAGACAAAGAGGCCTTGGAGCATCCAGCAGTTATGTCCCTTCTATACTTAGTTCAATTTCTATGTAAACATCTTTTGAGATCATGAAATAAAGTTGTCGGAATTCTGGTATCCATGTTTTTACAAGCTAATTACAGTACAAAGCATGATTCCATCTTATCTATTTCCCAATGATCTTACAAAATACTCAATATTAACCCGAATTGTGCCTGCGTGCTCGGCGTTTAAAAACTGAATGATTTTCAGCCTGCTAACGGCTAAAGGAAACTTGGATTGTGTCGCACCCGGACTTCTAGAGGATACTCACCGTACGAACTGAACAGTGTTTTGATTGGATTACGGGGCTTACCGGCACCCGCATCTCTTACGAGTAGGCCAATACTTATGTGTGACAACCAATCTTTACTATTCACCGTCGATGTAAACTATCCCATAGAAATCATGACACTACCATTGACGTACTTCATACCATACACACATGGTACGTCAACGGCTTTGAACAAGATGATAACACAACAGATCTCTAAGACACAAAAGATGGAAATAAGCTGCAAATAGCTCTCACTAGAGCAGAGATAGCAAATGCAATCATCCAGAGGACACATGTCCCAACATAACATCATTACATCTCAGCGGAAGCATTCAAAGGG
>JAPCYS010002836.1:0-13013 GCA_028641055.1 Alopecurus myosuroides | reverse complement strand
GTAGGATGTGGTATAATCGTTTAAGCGATTTCCTTCATCAGAAGGGCTACACGAGCAATGAAGATTGCCCATGTGTTTTTATACGGAGATCACAAGCTGGTTTCTGTATTATCTCGGTGTACGTGGACGATTTGAATATAATCGGTACACCTGAGGATATTGAGGAAGCGAGTTCCTACCTAATGTCAGAATTCGAAATGAAAGACTTAGGCAAAACTAAGTTCTGCCTAGGTTTGCAACTTGAACATTCCACTGCTGGGATCTTAGTGCACCGGTCTGCCTACACCCAGAAGGTGTTGGAAAGATTTGGATTTGATAAGGCATATCCTTCTAAGACCCCGATGATTGGGAGATCTTTACAGCAGGATAAGGACCCGTTCAGGCCTAAGGAAGAGGGGAGGAAATTCTGGGACCAGAATTCCCCTACTTGAGTGCAGTTGGCGCACTCATGACCTCGCGAATTGCACACGGCCGGACATTACGTTCGCTGTCAATTTGCTTGCTAGGTACAGTTCTGAGCCTACCAAGAGGCATTGGAAAGGCGTTAAGGACATCTTCCGATACCTGCAAGGGACCAAAGATCTTGGATTGTTTTACCAGAGGAATCAAGACCTCACGGTTGTAGGCTATGCTGATGCTGGGTACCTGTCGGACCCGCACACATCCAAGTCTCAGACTGGATATGTTTTCCTTTGTGGTGGAACCGCTATTTCCTGGAAACCGTCTAAGCAAAGCCTAGTGTCAACTTCGACGAACCACTCGGAAATCATTGCACTATATGAAGCATCACGTGAGTGTGTATGGCTTCGACGGGTGATCGGCCACATCTAGCTGTCATGTGGGTTGAACACCGTCCAAACCCCCACTATTATCTATGAAGATAATGCCGCTTGTGTTGCACAAGTCCAGACGGGTTATGTGAAGAGCAATCTCACGAAGCATATCAACCCCAAATTCTTCTACGCACATGAGTTGCAGAAGTTGAATGAAGTAAAAAATCTTACATACTAAGTCGTGTGAAAATCTTGCTGATTTGTTCACTAAATCATTACCGGCATCTTCTTTCGAGAGATGTGTTCGTGGAATCGGTATGATGAGACTTAGAGAGATGTAACATTCAGGGGGAGAATCTTCACAAACTCATCACTAAAATCTCAATCCCGATGATTGAGTAGTTAACTTAATAGTTAAGTGAATTGTACTCTTTTTCCGTTTAGTGAGTTTTTAGGAAGTTTCTCACATAAGGTTTTTAACGAGGCAATTCGTGCAACATAGCAAAAGTATACCATGTGCTTTTTCTCCATATTTTTCCCACTGGGTTTTTCAGAATTTTGAGGCATGGCTATACGGATAAAACACAAGGGGGAGTGTTACGAAACCAAAGTGTTACATGACGGGTGTGCCCACGTTTACTTGGCCCTCTCCACGATAAGTGGGTGCTTATCCATCTAGCCCATCCCCCATTATATAACGAGGCATTGTACGTAGATGTTAGACAGAGAAGAGAAATAAAAATTACTTTGCCCACGTACTGTGTCACTTTTCTTTTCTGTTCGTGTGTTGATCTGTGCCTTCGTCTACATCGCCGCCGTCGCACACACTCGGGACCGGCCAGCCGAAAGAGGTTGTGTAGCAGAAATCTTAGTGCCATTTAGGTCAAGTGGGCACAAACGGCAAGTCCACGGACAGTCGTGGACATTTCCACTTACAGGTCTAGCTGAAAACGTCCACCGTGTTGCGTTTCGGATTATTTTCGCTAACCAATCCCCGCGTGGTTAGTTCTGGAACGGCGAGATCACATTCCGCAATTTGCATGACACTGTGTTATATGACTTTTGCTAAAAACGGTTTTTGTTACCCGTTCCGAAAAAAATCTCCCGGAGCACCCCGTACAGTTCACACGCTGTCACGTAACAAACTTTCCGTAGAACTATTGCACCGGTGCCACACGCAAAGCTGCAAAACTGGGGTTTCTTCGCGAGTCGAGTGCCATAAAAGTGTGGATTATTCAGCATTGGAATCCAGCAGATGATGAGTACATCAGGTGCAGAGAATTTTTCACGCGCGAATGTACATCGATCTCAGACACCAGAGGCGCGTCGCCTGAACCGGCGAGTCCACACAGGCACGTGATCGGCCGCCGGTCGGTTGGCCCGACTCGGATACGTACGATCCGATACCGAACCGACCCGACCCAGTATTCTCTCTAGCAATCCTGGCACGTACTCCATATATTTATTTTTTCCTCCGGCGTGTACGCAATTCCCCTGCTCACACGATCAACCGGGTCCGGCTCTCATGGCGACGATTCCGGAGTGTCCCCAGTGGTCCCTCCTCCTATCGGATCTCCTCGGCCAGGTGATCGCGCGTCTCCCTCACACCGCCGACCGCACCCGTTTCCGCGCCGTGTGCCGCTCATGGAACTCGGCGGTGCGCCTCCACGCTCGCCGGCAGATCGCCCATATCACCCTTCTGGACGGCACCTTCATCACGCCCTCGGACAACAGCATCCACCGTGTCCCCTCTCCAAAGAACACAATATGCGTTGGCTCCAACGATGCCTGGATCTCTCTCCACTCTACAGACAACGTCACAGGGAAGCACGCCTACACCCTGCACAACCACTGCTCCGGCGCGACCGTGCCGCTCACAGAGCTGGACTCCATCATCGGCAAGGTTCCCGAGAGGTTCCAGATCCGGAAGGTGCTCATGCGGTCGACCCCCGGCGACCTGATTGCCGTGACGGGCAACATTTGGAAGCACCCTCTCATCCTGTGCCGACCCGGTAAGGGAGCGTGGGTCGCCAGGACATTAGCTATGCCGTATTTCCGTATCATCGACATTGGGTTTCTTGGAGGCAAGCTCTACGCCATCACCAAGGCCGAGGACCTCTTTGCTATCCATCTTGCCGAGGACCACGACGGCAAGCCCACCGTCACAAGTGTCAAGCAGATCATCGGGCATGCCCCTGGCCACTATGACGATAGATACAATGCCGGTGTGTGGTGGAGGACCGACGTTGACCACGACGAGGCACCGTGTGAAGAGGACAACTATGAACGGATAGATTTCGATGACGAGCTTCCGCTTGATGATGTGAAGAGGGTGAGAGAGAAGGGTACGATTCCGTCATCACCAGCAGACACATCGTTGAGTCAGAGGGTAGATTGTTCATGGTCAAGCGAAAGCAGTTCATCGCGGCCTTCACTCCAACCGACCACACTCGCAAGGTCCAAGTGTTCGAGGTGGATATGGATGCAGGCGCATGGGTACCAGTGGACGGCGTGCTAGCCGCCGGTCAGGCAATCTTCATCAGCAGTCGCTCCAGCAAGGCAGTTTCTGCTAGCGGAGAAGTGGAAGAGGGTGTTATGTATTTTCCAGACACCGATGACGTTTATGACATGAGAAGCATGACAATTAGGCCATCAACGTCCATGGACCCATATTATGACCGGTGGATGGCGACCTGGGTTTTTCCACCGGACCTAGTAGTTTAAATAATGACAAGTGTTGTAGATCATTCCACTTCATTGTATTTCTTCACATATGCGAATTCTGGTGAATGTTAATTTCTGGCCTTCTTGCAGCAGTGATACCCGTTGTGTAGACAGCGGGACAGTGCGCGGCTAGACGACTCCATGAACAGACTTCTCGTGGCCGCGCGCCGCCTTCCACCCCGGCACCACCTTGAGACGCCTTTCGCCGCCATCGTGTCGCCTTCTCTACCCCCCCTTGCTTCTAGTGTGTGTGTGTGTGTTTTGTGCTTGGTACTTTGGGCTTTGTTGTGCTGTGGTCCCAGCTTTGTGTGGGCATTGTTTCGACAACTTTGTATGGATGATTTGCGCGGTTGCTTTATTTATAAAGCAGGGCAAAAACCTATTCCGAGACTTATCATTGCCTCAACTTAATTACGTTGCACACATATGAGCTAATGATGAATATTTCTTCTTTCTGCATATGTTTGCATTTAGGGATGTCCACCTTCTGCTCTTTTGTTGGTGGATGCTGATGGAGCAATCCAAGGGTATCCACCTTCTGCCCTTTTGCTAGGGAGCTTGTGTAGATGTCCACCTTCCCACTCTTTTGTCTGGGAGCTTGAGTAGAGTTAGAGAATTGTCTGCTGATTAACTTGCTTGGAACAAAAATGTAATATGATATGTGTGATGATATACTCATATTCCATATGAATTAATGTTTGCTTGGATTAATGTTAAATAGTGCTTTAAAAATTCCTAGAATTGATTTTTAAGAAGCCTAAGAAATTGCCTTAAATTATTATTTAAGACATTTGTAAAGGCGCTCGTTTTCCTTAAATAGATGGACGTCCCAAACAATCCCTGCAAAGTGTTCCAGGTAAAAAAAAAAATCTCATAGTTCTCTTTGCAGATGACGTAGGTTCTTTGCCCCCACATTTACTTTCATCTTTTTAGCTCAACTATCCATATGAGCTACGGTATAAGGAAGTACTGAAAGTCATATGGTGTTGTTTTTAGCTTTTTGTTTTTGAGCTTACCACATGGCATATGGTTTGTTAAGTCATCTCAAGGTTTAATTTTTCACATAAGAAAAACTGACAAGATACCAAATATCATAACCCTTGCCATAGTTCAGTCATGGAGGAAGGTTGATATCCGACCAGTAGTATGAACCAATAAAAAGAAAAGGAAAATACAGTAACAAAGTTGTCCTAGTTGTCATTTAAACAACCAGGTCTGGTGGGAAAACCCACGCCCTCCAATAATCAGACAATCTATCCATCGGCGTTGTCGGTCTAATAATCTTGGACTTCATATCGAACACGTCATTTGTATCAGGAAAATACACGATGTCTTCTTCCACTTCTCCGTGAGCAGAAATGATATTGCTGAAGCGATTGCTGATGAAGATGGCCTGACCACCGCCTAGTCCAGTGTTCATTGGCACCCATGCGCCTGTTTCCATGTCCGCCTCAAACATCTCAACCTTGCGAGTGTGGTCGGTGGCTGGAGTAAAGGCTGAGATTTGATGCACCCGTTTAACCATGAGCAACTTACCTTGCGATTCGACGAGGTTCCTGCTGGTTTTGATGGAGTCGTGCCCTTCTCTCATACAGTCCTCACATTCAGAAAGTGTATCCTCTTCGATGAAAGCGAATCGTTCGTGGTCGTCGTCATCGTCGCTGTCACTAGTATCACCAATCAATTCGTTGTGGGTGTTGTCATGGTTCAGTACATCATAGTTGTTCTCTTGAATTGACGCTTCGATGCCCAACTCTTCCTCGACGTCCTCATCGCTTGACGTATCAATGTCGCTAAATCTCATCCACACACCAAGGTCATATCTATCGTCATGATGGCCAGGTGTGTGCCTGATGATCCGTTTGACGCTGGTGACAGTGGGTCTGCCGTCCCCGTCCTCGGCAAGGTGGAGGACAAAGAGGTCCTCGGCCTTGGTGATCGCGTATAGCCTATCGCCAAGAAAGAGAAGGTCGATGATGCGGAAGTAGGGCATAGCTAATAGCCTCGGCACCCACGCTCCCTTACCAGGTCGGCATAGGATCAGAGGATACTTCCAGGTGTTGCCGATGACGGCAATAAGATCTTCAGGGGTTGACCGCATGAGCACCTTGCGAACCTCGAAACCCTCAGGAACCTTTCCGATGATGGAGTCCAGCTCCAGGAGCGGCACGGTGGTGCCGGAGAAGTGGTTGTGCAGGGTGTACGAGTGCGTCTGCGAAACGTCGTCGATGGAGTCGAGGGCAATCCAGTCGCCGGTAGAGCCGACGCATGTTGTGTTCTTGGGGAAGGGCAAGCGATGGACGCGGCCGTCCGAGGGCGTCAGGTAGGCGCCGTCCTCGAGGACGATCCACGGCAGCGGCTGCCGAGAGGAGACGTGCAGCCGCAGGGCGGAGTGCCACGAGCGGCACACGTTGCGGAAACGGGCTCGATCGGCGATGTGCGGGAGGTGCGCGATCACCTGGCCGAGGAGATCCGGCAGAAGCTTGGACCACTCCGGAAGCGACGCCATGAGAAGTGGATCCGATCGATGGTGTGAGCTTGGGAACTGAGTTGGGTAACTCGCCAGAGGGAGAGAAGGATATATATAGCTAGGGTTAGTTCGATATCGGATCGGCGAACAAGTCCATGCATCCAGCCATACATGGTCCGAGTCGGACTAGAGACGAGCAGGGGGCGACCGCGTGGCATGTTAATTATCTATCCCCGTGCCTGCGCCAGATAAAAATATCTCACGCGTCAAAATCCGATCAATCGTGCGCCGTGCGAACCTCTCTTGCCCCTGGAACAGCATCTGGTATATACAGTATATTTTTTGCAGTATAAATCCCAGAGCTCGACAAGGGCCAACTTGACAGCAAAAAAAAACAAAAAAAAACAAGGGCCAACAGGAAACACCTTCAGTCTGACAGTACTCCCTCCCGATAGTCCTGAGATGAATCCAAAGTGTTACTACCGTGGCAGCTGTCGCAAGGGGTGAGATCACCTTCACAATATTTGATCCTCTTACTCTAATAAGGGCATACTTCCACTGTGCGCTAGTCGAGACATTGGCCAGCAGGTCTGGAGCTATGTCTTCAACTGAAACACCAGCTATCCATCGGTCACCCAGCCAGCCCGGCGTAGGAATAAGGTTTACAGATCGATTTCCGTGATACACTGATACTAGGCAATAGCCTCCATTTATATCTTCTTTTGCCTGCCTAGAAAAAAATCTCTTATCCACTCATCAACAGCGTCCAACAGCCAACAATGGGCAACAACAATAGCAACAGCAACCAGCAGTTTATGCATAGGCTGGGCCGACACAACTGGCTTCACCAGCACCAGGCGACCCGCACATTGGACTAGGGCCAGTTCTTTTGTCAGCTTAAAAAAATAAGCTGTCCACTCCCCAGCTTTTCCTATAAGCCGCCCGGCTTATTACTCGAGCCATATAGTTTAGTTATGACATAATTAGTTTAGAAGCGTCGAGTAATAAGCTAGCGGGCTTATGGGAGAAGATAGAGAAGAGACGGCTTATTTAATAAGCTGGCAAAAGAACTGAGCCTAGGTCACGTTGCCACGAAAATGCACAAGTTATAACCTTATCAATCATTGGTTGCCACTCCGTCTTCGTGAGAGGGCGCAAAGCTAGCTGCAACCCGTGATATTTTATTGGAGACTGGAAAGGGGACCCCTTTGCAATGTGTAACATCCCCAAAAATTGGTTCCCAAAATATTTTTCTCTTCCAAGATGTTATTTCAAAATTTCATGTTTTCTAGATATTATTTCACCACCTTCTGATTTCTCTCTCTCTCTCACCTTTTGTCCTATGGCTTGGATATTTTCTTCACTGGTTTCCATTTCCTCTTGCCTCTACCACCTTGGATCCTGAAGACAAATTTAAACCCATTTATATTTTTTTTTCCAAAAATCATTAAACCAAAGGAACACTAGTAGAAACAAGGCCTTTGGTCCAGAGCCTTATTGGGCTCTAGTCCCGGATAGGTTTTGGACCAGGACTAGAGGGGGGGGGGGGGAGAGGGACTAGTCCCGGTTCAACGGCTAGGAGACCACACAAGACTAGTCTCGATTCGAACGGAACCTCTAGTATCAGTTCGTAATACGGGCCGAGACTGGAGGAGTAGAGCCATGTGCGAGAACGTCTAGTCTCGGGTGGTGTCATGAACCGGGACTAGAGGTCCTCTGTTTTCCTATATATCGCCCCCGCTCTCTCCTCTGATTTTTCATTTTAGAAGGTGAGAGGTGTGTGCTAGTTTATTGTTCCTTCCTATGAACAAGAGGTGCTCGATGAGATGTCCGAGCTAGCCAGCTTCCTTCTCATCTGTTCTTCACCATCGAGCTCGAGTTTATCCTCATTTTCTCCACGATTTCTCAAGATTTGGCGGCACCCCTTCTATTGAAGTCTTCCGAGAGGTTAACAACTAAACTCTTTCATCTTTCATTGATAATTAAGCTCATTATATGCCATGTGTTGTAAGTATAAGGCATGTTCTTGATTGTTCCAATGGACGATGATTTTCTAGTTATGATTTGATAAATGTGTGTAGTTCATAGTATAGTTATGAGTTGATTGAATGTCGTCGCATCAGATGCCGAAATATCGTTGTGTGCATATAATTTTAGACCTGGACTATTTTTAGCATCTTGATTGCGCTTGGGCGAGAAGTTGATGGGCGAGAGAGAAGAGAGGTGAGAATGGCGGCGAGGATGTTGCCGACGGCGAACATGGGGATTTATATATTGGCAATCCAGAGGGCAGGAGGGGTGTATACGAGTGCACGGGAAACTCGGAGGTGCCGCGCCATTACTCCGCCACGTAGCCGATTGGATGTCTCGGCCAGTCTGAAAGGCTGCCGGTAGCTGCATTGAACAACGCAGGAAACCAGGTCATGAGGACGACGAGCCTCACGGACGTTGAGTCGGCGGACCCATGAACATCAACTCTCCTTCCACCAGCCTCCACTGGTAGAAACGAGGATTTAATCCCGGGTCGTGAGGGCCTCTAGTCTCGACCGCGCACCCTGGACTGTTAAATCGGGACTAGAGGCCCCCCTCTCTAGTCCTGGGTGGCTTACGACCCAGGCCAAAACGGAGGCCACGTGTGCCTCTAGCTGAGCTCTTGGTCGAGGACCTCTAGTCCCGGTTTGTACTAGAACCGGGACAAAATTGTCCCACGTGGCAGCCTCCTGACTCAAGCTTCTTTTATTTTTAAAATTATTATTATTAATGCAAAAATATGTGGTTAATTAAAAAAAATCAGAAAAATACATATAACAAATCAAAAGGTTTATAAAAGAAATCTCTATCCAGTAAAAATATACTTTATACTTTATGATAATTCAACTGGGACTACAACCCGTCTATTCATTTACATGGAGATCGATCGATCGATCTATCAAACCGGAAATAGAGCCCGTCTATTTACATGGAGATCTAACCGGGAATAGAGCCCGTCTAAGAGATCATAACCGGGACTAGAGTTCGTCTAGGTGTCATTGTATTTGATTGAGCTGGTTATGAATGATGCATCTCTAATGTATCTATAATTTCTGATGCTCCATGATTATATTATGCCAATTGCTACATGTTTTCTCTCTTATTTATAGCATTTTTACACGTTTTCCGGGACTAACCTATTAACAAGATGCCAAGTGCCAGTTGGGGTTTCCAACAAAACGTAGCAAGGAATTTCTGGCGCCGTTGCCGGGGAACTTAATCATCATCAAGAAGCCTCCCCGTCAAGGCACCTTCCACATTTGCATCAAAGAATTTTTGGCGCCGTTGCCGGGGAGGAAGAAGTCTTCTGGCAAGGGGAGTCTCTCACTCTCAACCTCTTTATTTTGTTTATTGTCTTGTTTTTATTTTTGTCTTGTTTTTCTTCTCTATATCAAAAACACAAAAAATTTAGTTTACTTTATAGCTGTTATTTATGTGCTTGCTATTATTTTGCTAAAATGAGTTCCTCTGAGAATACTTAGTTATGTGACTTCACTAGCACAAACAACAATGATTTTATTTGCACACCTATTGTTCCACCTGCTCCTACTGCTGCTTTCTATGAAATTAAAGCTGCTTTATTAAATCTTGTTATTAAAGAGCAATTTTCTGGTATTAGTACTGATGATGCTGCTGCTCACCTTAATAATTTTGTTGAACTATGTGAGATGCAAAAATATAAATATGTGGATGGAGATATTATTAAACTGAAATTATTTCCTTTCTCTTTGAGAGGAAGAGTTAAAGAATGGTTGTTATCTTTGCCTAGAAATAGTATTGATTCATGGACTAAGTGTAAAGATGCTTTCATTGGAAAATATTATCCTCCTGCTAAGATTATATCCCTGAGAAGTGACATAATGAATTTTAAACAATTTGATAATGAACATGTTGCTAAAGCTTGGGAAAGAATGAAAACTATGGTGAAGAATTGTCCCACCAATGGACTGACTACTTGGATGATTATACAAACTTTTTATGCACGACTGAATTTCTCATCAAGGAACCTATTGGATTCAGCTGCTGGAGGTACCTTTATGTCCATCACTTTGGGCAATACAACAAAACTTCTTGATGATATGATGATGAATTATTCAGAGTTTCACACTGAGAGAGCTCCACAAGGTAAGAAGGTAAATTATGTTGAGGAAACCTCCTCTTTGAGTGAAAGGCTTGATGCTATTATGTCTATGCGTGTTAATGGTAAAGCTCAATTTGATCCAAATAATGTTCCTTTAGCCTTTTTGGTTGCTCAAGAACAACATGTTGATGTAAACTTTATTAGAAATAATAATTTTAACAACAATGCTTATAGAAACAATTTTGGTGGAAACAATTATAAGCCCTATCCTCCTCATAATGGTTATGGTAATTCTTATGGCAATTCCTATAGTAGAAATGAAAGCTCTACCTCTGATCTTGAAAACATGCTTAGAGAATTTATTAGCACACAAACTGTTTTTAATAAATCTGTTAAGGAAAAACTTGGTAAAATACATGTTCTTGCCTCTAAAGTAGATAGCCTAGCTATTGATGTTGATTTTCTAAAACTGAAGGTTTTTCCACATGATGTTAAAGAAAGTAAAACTTTGAATGCCATCCAAGTTCGAATTGATAATAATGTTAGGTTGATGGCTGAATTACGTGCTAGGTGGGAAAGAGAAGATGAATTGGCTAGAAAGAATAATATTGCTAGAGTTTGCACTATCACCACCACTAGTAAAACTGAAGCTCGAAGTTCTAGTAAACCTCCTACTATCAATGGTAAAGTAGTTGGTGTTAACAAAGTCTCCACCCCTTCGGTGAAACATGCTAAATTGCATCAAATTGCTGAAATTGCTTCTGATAGAAGTGCTGAAATTTTTAGAGATGTGCAAGATAATGGTCCCATTACTTTTGACGATAATAATTTTGATTTTTATGATTGCAATATCTCTGAAGTTATTATGTTTCTACAAAATCTTGCTAGAAGTCCCAATGCTAGTGCCATGAATATGGCCTTTAGTAAACATATTACCAATGCTCTCATGAAAGTTAGAGAAGAAAAGCTGAAACTTGAAACATCCATCCCTAGGAAGTTAGATGATGGTTGGAAGCCCATAATTACGATAAAAGTAAATGATTTTTATTTCAATGCTTTGTGTGATCTTGGTGCCAGTATCTATGTTATGCCTCAAAAGCTTTATGATATGCTTGATCTACCACCGTTGGAACACTTTTATTTGGATGTTCATCATGCTGATAATGCTAAGAAGAAACCTCTTGGTAGAATTGATGATGTTCTTATTATGGTTAACAATAACCTTGCTCCTATTGATTTTGTTGTTATGAACATTGAATGCAATGCTTCTTTTCCTATTGTTTTGGGAAGACCTTTTCTTAGAACTATTGGTGTTGTTATTGATATGAAAGAGGGGAGTATTAAATATCAATTCGCACTCAAGAAAAAATAGACAACACCCAGGTGCAAAGCACACCGAAAGAAACGATAGAAAACGGTTTGAAAACGGAGAAATAAAACGGGTTGTCTCCCAGTATCGCTTTTCTTTAACGCCTTTCAGCTAGGCATAGAAAGCAACTCAAGTATTTCAAGTGAAGAAGCATCAACATCATAACTTTCTCTAATAATAGAGTCAAAAGGTAGCTTCTTCTCTTTGTAGGAAAGTTTTCCATACCTTTTACTTAGAAACCCCGTTGTATCTTTTCTTTTGTGTTTTTGTTGAGCCAAGTAAAGCCTCTAGTGGAAAGTTGAGACAATATTTCGGATTTCTGCGCAGGAAATAGATTTCTGCTGTCCACTGTTAAATTCGTATTAAATCACAGAAAATTCAAAATGACCTGATTTTGTTTATGCATAATCCTGAGCTATATACGCAACTTTTCTTAGTTGAACACTTTTTGATTTGAGCAACAGGAGATTTTCGAAAAAAATCATCTTTACCTGCTGTCCTGTTTTGACAGATTTCTGCCAATAATTGCATTTGCGTCTTAACCTCTTTCTTTTGGTGTTCTTTTGAGAAAAATAGTTTTAAAAGAAGTAGTAACATTAGCTAATGTGTTTTTGAGTGTTAGGCTTGTTTTAAAACTGAACCATGTGAATTTATTATTTCGATTGCTCTAACGGTGCTAATGAAGATTGTGAGAAATTTGGTGTGAAGGAAGTTTTCAAGGGTCAAGAGAAGAGGACGATATGATGTGATCAAGAAGACTGAAAATCCTAAGCTTGGGGATGCCCCAGTGGTACATCACAGCAAATTCCAAGAATACTCAAGCATCTAAGCTTGGGGATGCCCAAGGCATCCCCTTCTTCATCAACAAATTATCAGGTCACTTCTAATGAAACTATATTTTTATTCGGTCACACCTTATGTCCTTTACTTGGAGCGTCTTTTATTTTTGCTTTCATTTTGTTTTTATTATTGCAATAATCTTGGTTGGACCCCAGCATTATTTTATGGGAGAGTGACACGCTCCGCTTTTCATGAGAATACGTTGTATTCTTAGCCTTTGTCTGGCTGCTGCGTTTATTTAGCTCATGTTTTGCATGCATCTCTTATCAGACCTGTTAGTTTTAGTAATGTTATATGATTACTCTCATGTTTTCTTGCTGTATCATAAATAGTATTCTTGTTAAAACATATCTTGTATGGTGCTTGTTGGGAAAAGAAATTGTTGCTTGATGTAGAATTTACAACAGTGCAAGTAGAAGCTTGTATTAACTGTGGCTAGAACTTTTTCATGCCATGATAAATGTTATTTTATTTTTAAAGCCTTGTGATTATTGAGTAGCATGAATAGCCTCAAATAGATGAGAGTGTTTAATATGTCTTGAAAGATTCATGAGTTGTTCTTGTCATAGTAGAGCATAATTTTATGGTATTCTCTTTCGAATGTTTTATTTGGTTGACTTGGCGAATGCTCACACCATGTTTATGACTATAAACCAGTCACAAATAGCCTCCATGACCACTTATTTTTTGAACTTGTGATACCTCTTATGCTTTAATTAATGATGC
>JAPCYS010002321.1:0-83115 GCA_028641055.1 Alopecurus myosuroides | reverse complement strand
CTATCTTGGTTCGGGACAGGGATACCTTCGGGTACCTTCATGTATATGTCCGAATCCAAATTACCATAAAGGTAAGCGGTGACAACATCCATAAGTTTCATTGTCAAGTCCAAGTTTACTGCCATTGAGATCAAGTATCTAAAGGTAATTCCATCCATGACTGGGGAGTAAGTTTCCTCGAAGTCGACACCTGGTCGCTGGGAGAAACCTTGAGCAACGAGCCTTGCTTTGTACCTTACTACCTCGTTATTCTCGTTCCTCTTTCGAACAAATACCCATTTGTGGCCAACGGGGCGCACATGGGGAGGAGTTAGACAAACAGGTCCAAACACCTCTCTTTTGTTGAGAGAAAATAACTCAGCAGTTATTGCCTTCTTCCAATCTTTCCAATCCGACCTTTGCTTACAATCAGCGAGAGTGTTAGGCTCTGGGTCAAGATCTATGATTGAGGCAATTTTCTTGGCAAAATATATGTCGACATTTGCCATAGCTCGATTAATTGACTCGCCCGAATTAATATAATTAATGGCCATTTCGTCATGGAGTGCATCAGGCACATTCCCTTCCTCCACCGGATTTCCCATTCCGGGAGCAAGGTCCTTTAGCTTTCCCGCTCCAATGTGTGCGCACACATCTTCGCTGGGTATTTCCGTAGTAGGAAAATTCAAGTCCGGAATTTCGTGCACAGAAACGTCCGTACTTGTGCCAGGTCTCAACTGCCCCTTTGCAGGGGTAGGCTGCGATAAATCTCTCTTATCCTTTTTCTTCGGGCGTCCCCGGGTACTTGGGATTTGAGAAACCGGATTCCTCGTCCTCTTAGGCCTAAGAACGGGAGCGGGTATACCGTGATTTCTCTTTGGTATTTCAACCCTTTCCGGTGCATTGCGCGCAGGCACATGCGACTTTGTCACAGTCTTTAAGTCACTAAAGTGATCAGGCAGTTGATTCGCCAATGAGTGCAAATCTATTATCTTTTGAACTTCTCTATTAGACTCAGCAGTGCGCGGGTCATGAGCGTGGATCCCCGTGGCTTGCCACGTAAGTTCTCGACTTTTATCATCAAGGGGTTGATTATCTCCCCCTAAAGTCGGGAAGAGATCCTCGTCAAAAATGCAATCAGCGAAACGGGCCGTATGACAGTCACCTGTCGCGGGGTCCAGAAACCTGATTATGGACACAGTCTCATAACCAACGTATATCCCCGACTTACGGAGCGGTCCCATTGCTGATCGCTGAGGGGGTGGTATTGGTACATATACCTGGCAACCGAACCTACGAAGGTGGGAAATTTTCGGTGCCGACCCTTGCGCAAGCTGCATAGGAGAATGGATGTTGTAGGCCGATGGTCGAAAATTGATGAGATTGGCAGCGTGTAACACCGCGTGACCCCAACATGTTGTTGGTAAATTACAACCCTGAAGGAGCGGTCTGGCAATGAATTTAATTCTTTTAATCAATGCCTCCGCAAGTCCATTTTGTGTGTGGACGTGCGGTACAGAGTGCTCAAGTTTGATTCCTGTTGCCATGCAATAATCATCGAACGCCTTTGAAGTAAATTCACCGGCGTTGTCCATTCGAATAGACTTAATACGATGATCGGGGAATTTATTCCTCATTTGTATGATCTGAGAGATCAACTTTGCAAAAGCATGGTTCCTTGTTGACAGCAGGCTAACATTGGACCATTTAGAGGAAGCATCAATGAGCACCATGAAGTACCTAAACGGACCCGACAGGGGCTGAATAGGACCGCATATGTCCCCTTGGATACGTTCCAAGAACGCGGGGATTTCATCCTTCACCTTTAGGGGTGATGGTCTAATGATTAATTTCCCCTTAGCGCATGCGGAGCACACGAAATCATCAGGATCCGGAAAAATTTTCACATTAACATTATGACCATTCGAGTTGTTAATTATATTTCTCATCATCGTAAGACCGGGATGGCCTAACCTATCGTGCCAAAGGCAGAATAGTTCAGAGCTTCTAAAAACAGTTTTAAGGGTAGTGTACATGGGTAGTGCTACTATCTTAGTGTAGTACAACAACCCTGTAGCGAACGAAGGAAGCCTTTCGACAACATGTTTACCATTTTCATCGCGTTTCGTGATGAGTAGGTACTCCTTACCGGTGTCATCATCATGGGTTTCAATGTGGAACCCATTAACACGAATGTCTTTAAAACTCAAGAGAGTACGAGTCGCTTCCGGGTACAACAATGCATCATTAATGATCAAAGTTGTTCCCATGGGAGTGTTATAGTGGCTCGTCCGGAGCCAACTATATGAGGACCGCAGCCGGCGATCGTCGTAATACTCCCTGGAATTTTCTTGATGGACTCAAAGTACTTTGTATCTCTCAAGATGGTATTGGTGGTACCGCTATCGGCAAGGCACGTTTCCTCCATTCGGGCGCCACACGTGTTCTAAAATATAGTGTCTAATTATTAAACGAGAGCGAGGAAGATGCTAAAGTAATAATTAAACAAGCAAATATTTCAGAACATAACATAAGTATCTCTATTTAAAAGAATGGAATAAATGATGACAAAGTCATCCAAGCGCCGATAGATGTTTAATGAAACAAATAATGTTGCTCTCATAGAGCTTACAACCACATCGAATAAATTGTATCAAATTATTGCCATAGGATCATGAATAAATGGGCGGAGATCAGATGGAGTCCACAAAGTAACCCTCCAGCTCAGCCGAGATCTCCATCTCGCTAAGCTTCTCCTCAGTGGCTATCATGGAGGCGGCAGCGTCGATGTCCAGCTGTGGCGTTGGAGGGGACACGGTGTGCTCAACCTCCATGGACACGGTGGCGTTCGTGGGAACCGCCACCTGTGCCTCCACAGGTGCCCCAGTGTGCGCCACGACGGGCGCAGCGGGGGGCGTGGGGATCATCACGGTGCCGCAGCGGGCGCCGGTGGTGCCTCCATCTGGACAAGGTGCGCCTCATGCGCTCTCTTGGCCTTGAAGGCGTCCACGACGTGCTTGGGAGCACGACACTGCCTGGAGAAGTGAAGCTTCGACCCGCAGCGGAAGCAGTCTTGGGGCCTCACCTCCCCCTTACCCGCCTTTTTGCTCCTTGGCTGGGTGGGGTGGTTAGGTCCCTTCTTGCCTTTGCCTTTCCTGCCGCGCTGCTTGAACTTTGGCTGGCGCACTTTGTAGGCGCCGGCATAAGCTTCCTGGCTTGGGCCCCCTCCGAAAGGCTGCGAGTTGAAGTTCTTTTCAGAACCTCATCCTGCGCCTCAGCCACCTGGAGGGCGTCAATGAGCGCCGAGTACTGCGTGAAGTTCTCCAGGCGGTAGTTCCGCGCATTCTGGAGGTTACTTGGATGGAAGGTGGAGAGAGTTTTCTCTATCTTCTCCTCGTCCGTGATTTTCGTACCACACATCTCCAGATTCGCACAAATCACGTGTAACACGGAATTGAACGACTGTACCGATTTGTGGTCCGCAAACCTTAGACGCAACCAATCCGCCTCCGCCTTTGGCTTGACGTGGTACTTCAACCTAGCGAACCTCTCTTTAAGAGCGGCCCACAGGGCTGAAGCACTCCGTTCAGCCATGTACTCGTTTTTCAACGTAGCACTCATATGGTGGCGGAGGAAATGCAGTGCCTGCGCATTTTCTGCAGCAGTCGTGGTGCTGGGGGCCTCCTTGGTCCCCGCATCCAGCGCTCCTTTGATCTTTCGGCCCTCGAGGACGATCTCCACGTCCGAGGCCCAAGCAAGGTAGTTCAGCCCAGTCTGGGACAACTCCTCGAACTCGCGGTTCATGATTCCGGCCATCTGCGATTTATGCAAACATGTATCAGATTACAGCAGGTAATCGATTGCATAAAGCGATGTTGATACAAAAATTCAATATGACGGCGTTCCAAAATTTTAAATGACATGCTAACAGTGTTCTACTATGAATTAAACAATTAATTACGATAGTAAAACATGATACAAAAGCATGTATAAAGAGATATTATGCTAAGCGCGTTCGAAACGTGAAAATCAGCCCTAAAAATGACTTCCCGAATTTATTTTATGCCCAGATTTAAAATTTCAGCAAAAACAGACTAATTCAGGGGTTTATTGGTAAAATTATTCAGCAGGAATAAGTTACACGTAAATCTGAAAAAAATCTGGGTGCTAAAACATAAAAATCCGCACAGAACCGTATTTGGTCCGGCCCGAATCGGCAGCAGGCCGAAAATGGGCTGAAAACAGGCCAAGAAGCCCACCGCAGCCTCCTCTGTCCGCGCAGCACTTTTTTTTTTTTTTTTTTTCGGACAGGCAACCGTGGACGGGCCTGTGGCCTGCGAGGCCCGTTGGCCGTGCCGCGCCTTGGGCCGGCCCGCTACGCGGCCTGTGCTCGCGGTCGTCCTCGACAGGGAACCGAACGGTTCCCGTCGGACACCGGGCGGCGGCGGCGCGTTCCGCGGCCAGCGAGGCCATCGGGCGAGGTGGCGGGCGGCGTAGGGCGGGGGGTGGCGGCGCACGGCGGCCATGCCGAGCAAGGGCGGCGGCGCGCGCGCGCGACCGAGCCGTAGCTCGAGGTCGCGGCGGCGGCCGGCCGTCACCGAGCTCCAGGCGGCGGGCGCCGTGCATGCGGGGGGCGGCGAGGCGGGATACCAGGCGGCGCGGCGCCCAGGAGCCGGGCCAAAGGCCGAGCGGCGGCGGTTGCCGGCCAGCTCGCAGAGCGCGGCGGCTGCCGGCCAGCTCGCAGAGCATGGCGGCCAGCCAGCTCGCGGCGGCGGCCAGCGGCCAGCCAGCTCGCGGCGGCGGCCAGCGTCCAGCCAGCTCGCGGGCCGAGGACGTGGGGGCGCAGGTGGCGGCCGGGGCGCGTCCGAGGCGCGGTCGGCAAGGCGCGGTGCGGCCATGGTGTTCCCGGGCGGTGGCGCACGTGCCGGCCAGCAGGGCGGCGGCGGCCACGACTGCGGCCGGTGCAGCGGCCAGCAGGGCCTCTGGTAAGGAACGCCGGCGACCAGCAGGGTCGCATGTGCGTGCGGCGGCGTAGTGATGGCAAAAATAAATCGAAAAAGTAACGTGTTCATCGTCCGATCCATCTGGGATTTTGACGGCGCGTTGCACAGCTGGTGCAATCGCGGCGGTACCGTAACCAGCGGGATCACGATCTGTACCGTCTCTCTAAGGTGTAGTCATCAAATCTCTCGTGATCCGGGGATATCGACATTGGCCGGCGACAGCGTGTCAGCTCGATCCCCGGGAGAGAAATCCACACCCTAGATGCGATCTAAAAATTACGCGGAACGCAAAAACGGAAAGGAAATTGCGAGACGGTTCCATTTTTGCGATCAGATCGGAGTTATACCTTCGCGATTTTTGTAGAAAGCCTGCTCGGTGCAGGCTCGGTGCAGGCTCGGTGAAGAGGCGCGTGCTGATAACGTGTTACACAACCTCTGCCGGCTGGCCGGTCCCGAGGGTGTGTGACGGCAACGGCGTAGATGAACAACACACGAACAAGGAAGAAAAGGGACACAGGGTGTGGGCACAACAAAATCTTTATTGCTTTCTCTGTTCTGTTCCTAGACTACGTACAGTGCCTCAATATATAACAGGAGGGTGAGACCCAAACGAACGTACAAAGTGGGGGAAACCCTAAGGCCTAGTTGGACTGGGCAAAGCCCACCGAGTGGGCTGCCACCTCCTGGCCCAAGTTTCCCAACAGAAAGCAATTGCAATTCCGCTCGCATACAAATCAACATACAGATCAATAGTCATTACGAAGTTGTGTTGTTTTGTTGGTGTAACGACTGTGAAATTAGTACGGTGGTTAGCGCGGAGTAGGTGAGGAAATATTCATCTGTGATATCAGTGCCCCTTCAAGTCAGATCTACATCCAATCTATTTTTCAACCGTAGCAATTTCAGATCTCGTTTCAGACGTTCCATCAGTCACTTATTCGTCTGCATAACAAACTTTGAGAGATTGGACCTGGAACTAAACTAACAACCAGAATTCCACATTCAGTGCTGTCAAACTGCGGGGTAATCTGAATTTTTGTGTAGTTCAGGAGATGAAAGCAAGTATATGTCTCCCCTGCACATTGATCCGCTTACGAAAACCTAATTCTTTTAGAAAACAAAGAAGACTACAGGAATCAACGGTTGATGTGTTGGCAATACTACTGCAGATTTAAAGAACTTCGAAATTCTTCTGCGCACTCTGAAATTCTGTAGTTCGTGGCGAAAGAGCAAGCACTGGGCTACACTATGCTTACTCATGCAGCCAGATTCATTCGAAAAAATACGAAGGAAACTACTCAAGGAACCGAGGAGAAACCCAAGTGATGTTCACGAACACTGCAATGGATAACATTACTTGGATAAATTCAGAAGAGGAAGCAAGGGGCTTCCGTCTTCGAACACGATTACATAGCAAAGGAAGGGGACTGCCTCCCTGAACACAGCACACACAACAGCTAAACTACATGAGCACAGCCAGACAGAGAGCCCTAATGCCGTTCTTCAGCACGGTCCATCACAGTCAGATCTAGGCCTTGCCGGCCTTCTTTGGGGACTTGGTGGCCTTCTTGGGCGACTTGGGGGTGCTGGCTGCCTTCTCCGCCTTCTCAGCGGCCTTCTTGGGGAGGAGCACCGACTGGATGTTGGGCAGCACGCCGCCGTGGGCGATGGTGACGCCGGCGAGCAGCTTTCCGAGCTCCTGGTCGTTGCGGATAGCCAACAACAGGTGCCTGGGGATGATCCTGGCCTTCTTGTTGTCCCTCGCCGCGTTGCCCGCCAGCTCCAGCACCTGCAAGGAATACAAGACTCGGCTCCGTCAGCTCGGCCGCTGTAATGGAGAAATTTTGGATCTGAAGAGAGAGTGAGAGAAGAGTGCTTGCCTCAGCTGCGAGGTACTCGAGGACGGCGGCCAGGTAGACGGGGGCGCCGGTGCCGACGCGCTTGGCGTAGCGGCCCTTCTTGAGGTAGCTGGCGATGCGGCCGACGGGGAACTGGAGCCCGGCCTTGACTGAGCGGGTCACGGACTTCTTCCTCGGGCCGCCGAGCTTCTTGGCTGCCACCTTCTTCGCCTTGCCTTCCATCTCCTTTGCTGCGCTGGGGGTCGGGCGAGAGCCGAGAGGATGTGAGATGGAGTGAGACTGGAGAGTGTGGGATGGTTGCCTGAATCTGGAGCTGGCGCGTCTGGGTTTATATAGCCCCGCGCTCCGCGGGCTTCGCTGGCGATCCGCGTGACACTGGGTGCGCACCGTTGGATGGAGCGGAGCGTGGACGGGGCGGATTCGCTTGGGGCGCACGATCCGTGGGAAGGGGCCGCGGGCCAATCAGGAGCGCCGGATTGGGCAGGCGTGTGTGACACGCTCTCGTTTGGTGTGTCCAAGCAGCTCTTGCTTCCTTTTCTACTGTGTGCTTGATGAGTGTGATCGTCGCCTCAAAACTATTTGCTCCGGTAGGAAAAAAAGGCTCCAAAATGATGTGTATTGCATTCGGAAATATTGCATAAGTCCCTAAAATAATTGTAGCATTTCGTTTGTGTGGAGAGGTCTTACATTTTGAGATGGCACATCGGGTTTTTTTTTTTGTGTTATTTTCTTCATCGTTGGTTACAAACATACTAACTTTGTGGGAAGCTCGTGTAGACTGTTAGGCCTCATTTGATTCAAAGGATTTCTATAGGATTCGGCTCCTGTGGATTTTTCCCTTTAAAACACGTTTGATTCATAGGATTCTAACCTATAGGAAAAAATCCTGTAGGAGTTTGATAGTGTGTTTTCCTAGGAAAAACAACATGAACTCCAACCTCATGGAAAAATCCTTTGATAAGTTTCTACGTTCATAGGATTGGAATGGCCAGGGCATTCTATTCCTTTGTATTTCCTATTCCTTTGGCTTTCCAACCCTATGAATCAAAGGAGCCCTTATTCTTTTCAGAATCTGAAATTTGGCATTATTTATTGTGTTGAGTTGCTAAAATTCTATGATGCCCCTGGATTTGATAAGCGTCATGGATAAGTGACAACATCCTTGTGTATGATAGTTTAATCGCCCAAATGAGCCATAAACGACTAAAAAAATACGACATTACAATAGCAATTACTCCTCGCACTGTCAAATTTTCGGTAATAACCATACGTATTGTGTCCATACCACCGTACGAGCTCTCCCATGAAAGTGGTCGTGTGTCAGCCTACAATGATAAGTTTCTCGATTGTAGCAAGAGTTGTCGTGAATTTCTAAGTCCACCTAATTCTCGCCCGATGTTGAGCCATTTCTCGCGACGCCCGGCGAGAGCTACTACGGATGCCCGACATACGGAGTGCCAGATGTCTCCAGCTACGCAACCTCGTATTACATCTACGGCTATACTGGAGCCTACCATGGAACGGGGTCGGATGCCTTCACCAACGCCCCATGTCATGGTATGTTGCACGGCAGTACCATCGAGCAAACGATGGAGTTTAGTTTGAGAGAAACTGCGGGGCGACGGTGCTCGAGCGAGATTGGGACACAACCGTGGATACACAATGTACCCAAATTCGAGTCCCTCGTGATGAGGTAAAATCTCTACTCCTGCAAGGATGATATGTGTTTACAGGGTGCTCTTGGAGCTGTATCTCTAGGTGGGAGGCGAATTAGCCTTTTTTGGATCGATCCCCCTCTCGGGGGTACCCAGTCTGCCCTATATAGGGGCTAGCAGACTGCCTTACAGTGGCTCCGGCTGGGTCCCGTACAGGACTGCGCCTCCGGTGACGTCCATCATAGTAACCAGGCGCCATACCCTGACGTACCTGACGACGTGGGTGTTGGATGTATGCCCAAGATACAATAAAATACACCAATTTCATGATTAATGTATTATGTTTTTATGCTATAACTGTTACGGTCACTGAATATGAGATTCACAGGAAAACCCATACATATGTGTAGAAATATAAACACACTGTTACAACCATTTGTCATGTCTCATAGACAAACTCGTTAATAATAGATTGCCACATTTTCTGATCATTGATATTTATATGCCCCCTTAAATATGTCCCTCCAAAATCTTCGCGTTGGGCAGTTCTGCGCGACCCGGCTTGGCCGACCTCACGGGTTGGCTTCTCTGTGTGTCCCGGCCTGAGAGCCCGGCCTAAGATGGCCTCTCTGCACGTAGGCCACCCACCTAACAGAGCCGCCCGTCCTGGAAGCCCGGCCAGGCTGGCTTCTCTGCTTATATAAAATCATCTACACTAAAAAAACGCGATATATTTTTGCCTCCAGACTCTGCTTTCGATGATCATGGTCTCGTTGAAATCGCGACATCAAGCACTACGAGATTATCCAAAGAAACATCATAGTCTATAATTGGATGATAATACCAAATGATGAAAGTTTTGACCTCTCTATAAAGGAACAGCCGGTAAAATCTCCAATATCGAAAACGCAATAAGTTTTTCATTGTAAAATCCTTTTTGATGGAGTTGAGCTTGTCATGAAGAACATGACAAGCTCTAAAACCAAAAATGGAGAAAACATAAATAAGAACCAAGAAAGATGACGCCAAGTATGCAAAGGTTTGAGCGCTCTCCCCCATATGCCACTATGGGAGAGGCTCTCTTAATTCTATCTTCACCTGGCCATTATCTCCAAAACGATTAGCAAGATTGAAGCATATGATCTCTTAGAGATGATCCTCTTGGACTTGCCCTTCACAAACTTCATGACGACCACAATTTGACGTCATCCACCATGGGCTATATGAAATATTCTTTTTGATGGAAGCCCATAGAAAGATACCTGACCCCACATACATATACCACACACATATATCATGGGTTAGGAAACCATTGCACGAGGGAGCGTAGGATCCTGGAGTTTAAAGCCGTCGTTAGATTTATTTCTTAATTACTTTCTTGTAGTTGCGGATACTTGCAAGGGGTGTACTCACAAGTATGTATTAGTCTTGGATGGGATGGTACATTAGCATAGGTTCACCCACACAACACTTATCAAACCACTAAAGATTATTCAGCGGCATGAAACAAAAGCACTTGACAGAAATCTCCCGTGTGTCCTCGAGAACGTTTGTTAATCATAAGTAAACCCACCGGCTTGTCCTGTGCTGAAGAAAGGATTTGGCCACTTGCTGCAATTATTATTACTGCATTTTATTTACTCGCACTTTATTTATCTACAATATAAAAAAACCTTACAAATTTATATTTCAGTATTTACAGTTATTCCTTCATCGAAACTGCTTGTCAACACCTTCTGCTCCTCGTTGGGTTCGACACTCTTATTTATCGAAAGTACTACGATACACCCCCTATACCTGTGGGTTATCAATACTATTTTCTGGCGCCGTTGCCGGGGAGCTAAGCGCTATTGGGAAGTGAAATTGATAAAGGAATCTTTTGCTGTAAGTGTTGTTTTTATTACTGTCTACTGCTTTATTACACTATCTTTGGATCTCCTTTTGAGTCCTTATTTATGGGCACTGCTGCCACTGCTAGGGTAGTAAGTGACCCACCGCTTGATGATTTGGATCCTTAAAAATACCTATAAAGATTGTTAAACATGTTATGAATAACTGCTATTCAGGTGATGGAACTGTCCATCCTGGTGATCATTTGCTCTTCTTATATGAATTATGTGAGTTGTTCAAGTGTGCAAGTATTACAATGGTCCAAGTGAAGAGGAAATTATTCCCTATATCATTGACAGGCCAAGCCGCTGAATGGTTCAAACTGCTAAAAAATAGCCAGACTATTGGATGGGAGGAAATTGTGCCTCTCTTTTTATTCTAAATTCTATCCTCCTAGTGAAATTCATAGAGATCGGAATTATATATATAATTTTTGGCCTCATGACGGAGGGAGTATTGCCCAAGCATGGGGAGATTGAAGTTACTAATGCTCAAATGCCCCATTCATGAGCTCTTCGGTAATATTGTTATTAATAATTTCTATACAAGGCTGTCTCTTCATGATAAGGATTTATTGGATGCTTCTTGTTCTGGATCATTTACACGTATGAAGGATGAAGCTAAATGGGATCTTCTTGACCGTATTCAAGAAAACACTGAAGGATGGGATAATGACAAAGGTAGAAAGTTAGGTATAAATTATGATTATGAATGCATTAAAACTTTGATGTCATCCGATGATTTTCATAATGTTAGTATTGTTTATGGTCTTGATTCTGAAGTTGTTCCAAACTTATATAAGGATTTTGCTTCTTATATTGATATTCCCAAAAAGGAATGGGACAAGTACCATGCACCTTATAAAGATACTGTTAATTGTGTTCCTGCTAGAGATATAGAAGTTCATACCGTTGATTCTATTGTGCCTGAACCTTATATTGAGAAAATGCCTTTCCCTGCTATGGTAAAAGAACATTATATGTTAGCTAGTGTGGTTAATAAAAGTGCAAGGAAACCTGTAGAACCCGAGGAACAAATAACTGTAGAACCTACAGTAGCAATAGTAAAGGACCTTGTTTCTGAAAATCTAGAAGACGGACACATTATATTTTGTGACGATGATTCTAATATTGTCTCTCATCCTAGTAAATCTAGGACCAGAGTGCGGGGCTTGCAGAAGCCCACCGAAAATTTGGCTGGATTTATTTAGTTCCGAGTGGACGGATACTCTGGGGGGTAGATATTCCGCCCCCAAAAACTCGGTGACGATATTTCGGCTAAGGAATTGGTGTGGGGCTTGCAGAAGCCCACCGTATTTTTGGGCCGGATTATTTGCCCTTTGGGCCAGATAATCCCGGGGGGTGGATATTCCGCCCTAAAAATCCTGCAACGGCCATATTTCGAGAGGGCGTATAAATAACCCTCTCCTTCTTCAACCTCAAGCAGCTCATCCAACATTTATTGCCTCCATTAATTGAGCTCACCTACTCAAGAGATCTTCCCAATCCCTCCACCCGAATTCATTGATTTTCGGGGGATTGAAGGAGAAGGACCTGATGTACATCTTCACCAACTAGTTCTTCATTTCACCCTCATTCACTTGAGGTATTCTAGTCTATGGTTTCCTTGTGGAAAACCTAGACCCCATTGTTGCTCACTCGTTGATTGTAGCAAGATTGTTGGTGTTCTTGGGAGCCCCCAATTCGGTTGTGGGTGTGTGCCTCAAGGTCAATGTAAAGGTACCGATTTTTGCCTCGAAGGGAATCAATAATGGAAGGTGGACTAGGACGTTGTGGCGAAGTTCATCAGAGAATAGGGCGAGGCCTTTGTGGCGTTGAGTAGGCTTTCGTGGCGAAACTCACACCCATCCAATGAGACGTACTCCCCTCAAAAGGAGGAACTCGGGAATATATTCTTGTCTCCGCGTGCTTCCGTTATAGGTTACTTCTATCCTTTACCTTTACTTTGTGTTTGTATCTTGCTTAGTGTTTCTCTTTTCATATCGGTGATTTCACCTTAGTGGCATAATCTAGAGAATTTATTTTTTTGTCAAGTCTAAATCGAAGAAGTATTTAAATTTGGAAGTAGCACCTATTCACCCCATCTAGGTGCACATACTATTCGTTCACCGTCTAGGGAACTCCAAGTACCCAAGAGGACAAGCTCAAGGGCACCCCAATAACCCAAGAGTGACAAGATTCTCAACCTTTCACTCGAACGAGTTCTCGTAGGGAACTCAAACTGATGCAACCTATGTGAAAGCGCCTGGTGCCCCCATATGTGGTTTTGGTAATTAATGAATATCCTCATGGAGTAATGTTTTCATTTAGATATACTTATAGATCTTGTCAATATGAAAGATTGGAGTTCATGTGTTGGACACTTGGACTATAGAAGCTTTGATGATGACCATTGTTATATTCAAGGATTTATATGAATAATGGTCATGTATAGAGTTGTGAATATTTATAGTGTGTCTTGAAGAAAAGGATTAGATGATCTTTCATGATTATCTTCAATACATCATCATTTGAAGTAAGAAGAAAAGATACAAGGTTGATCAAGCAAGTGATCAACACAGAAAGCAACAAGATGTACCAAGTGGGATTATGTATCTCGTGGTATGTAAGAATTTCACCATGTAGCTTTGTGAACTAACCCATGATATGGGTATGTGGCATTTCTATGTATGATTAGGTAAGTTTCCATGAGCTTTCTTCAAAAGAAAGATTTCATATAGCCCATGGTATATGTTGTCAAGCGGTGTTCGTCATCAAGATGGACATGGAAGCTCAAGTGAAGCATCTTAAAGATATTCTATGCTTTATGATTTCCACCCATTTCGATAGTGTGGCATTTTGAAGACTTTCCAAAAAATGGGTCTCTCCCATAATAGTGTATGAGGGAGCAACTTGCAAGTCTTCATCAAGCGGAGCATGTGCTAGATAGCACGTTCAAGAAAGAGGATCCAACTTGAGAGAGTCGATATAGTCATCATATAGATAAAGTGTAATGCTCAAGGCAAAGGTATGATCTTGATAGGTTTTCTATTTTACCGGTCTCATGCTTTTCAAGAGACCGGGTTATAGGATCGATAGTCGTACTATCAAGAGGGGCTCTCAAGTGAGTAACTTGATCGAATCATTGTGGAGAGCTCAAACCTTTGCATTCTTGCATATCATATTCTTGTTTCTTATTTGGATTTTATATCCTTGCCTTTTTTGTGCTTATCGTGATCTTCATGGCAAGCAAGGTTTATGGAAAACGGTCTTGGTAAGAAAAACTTGTTGCATTTTCGGTGGTGAAAATATCCGTTTCAGCTTTGAGAATGTTTCCAAACCTTCCATGTGTGGTAACCTCTCCATTCCTTTTTTTTGTATATTCCTTGTTTTTATCTTTCCAACCCAATTGGAATCACCTCATTCGGAGTTCATTCGCAAAAGTTATGTGTGTTTTCGTTGTTGGAGGTTTTTCCTGGTTGTTCCTTTTAGAGAGATTAAATATTCCCCATTTGGTTTTATCTTACATTGTTTTACAATTATTTTTATCTGCATATTGTTTCAGTGCTTCTTGTTGCAATTTCAACTAGCCCAAGAACATTGAAAACGGAGTTCGTATGCAAAAGTTATGTCATTTCTCGTATCGATGTTCAGTCCATTCCGGATTCATTCTGCAACATCCGTGATTTTTGAAAAGTTCAAAATGACTAAAAATTGAAACTTTTGTTTTCTTGATAATGAAAGCCACCCAAAACAAAGAAAAATAAAACACAAAGCAAATATTATTGTCATTCCAATGTTATTGGAATTATGAACCCAAATTGACTCTATTCCATAAACCCTAAAACCTATTTCAAAACACCCTTTACCAAACATGTTTTCAACTCAATAATCATGTTGAAAATGTTTATGATATTTAAAAACCAGAGAATTACTATCTCTAATATTTTCTTCATGCATCCAAAAATATTTCATATGAATAAAAATAAAAATATTACCTTTCAAACATTATATCAAGTAATAATCATAAAATATTATTATTTTGTAACGAAAACAATGAAAATACTTGTGAGAAAACAACATTTCATTTGAGAAAACTTCTGATTTTTATTTGAAAAATTATTTAATTATTTTCCTATTTAGAAAATATCATTAAGTAGCTATTACTATTCTACTCAAGTTTAAAAAAAATATAAAAACATGAAGATGGGTTGAAATGGGTTTCAAAAGTAGTATTTGACTATTAAAAATTTTCTGCAATGTTATAAAACCCCATCTATAATTATTTATATTTTCTATTTAAAAATGGTTTTAAGTACTATTAGTGGATTAATTATATTTTCAAAATATAAAAATTTAAATGTGTTGGGAAAAAAGTTTCTATTTGATAGACATTTTAATTACAAGATTTTAGAAATTTAAATGAGGTTATTTGGATTATTAAAACGGAAGTATTAAAGTATTATTAAAAAACAGAAAAAAGGATGACGTCATGCTGATGTCACCCTGTCATCAACTTTCGGATATTCCCCTCTCTACTGTTTCTGTTGTTTCTTCTCGGATTAAATTCCGTTGATTCAAGGAATGATTAAATGTGTCGTCCCCCCCCTTAAAAGACCCAGAGCCCCTCTCCATTACCCCTCTAGATTCAAAGAGAATTGTGCAATAGGCTCAACAAATCTCTCACCGGAGTTGTCCCTGGCCACCGCCGTTGAGCTTCAATCCCGGTCAAAATAGTGAGACCCCGCCACTAATTTTTTGTCACTCGTATTCCCCCACTGTTCCGCATCCCTCTGAGGCCTTGTTTTATTTTATTGCGCATCATAGAAGCGACGACCGAGCTCACCGGAGCTGTCACTTTGGGAGTCCACCGCGCGATCGCTGGAGGTCGCTCGAGACGCAGAAGAGCACAACATATACTTTCCCTTGCCTTGCTGCCCTTCTCTGACCATTTTCCCCGTCCTCAGGTGTACGGGAACGAGAGAAAGCCATCGCTAGAGTTGCCCTGTCTCTGCCGCCTCAGATCTTCATCGAGCCGCCGTTTGGAGCTCCGCTGAAGGGCGCGGTCCACGCCATCAGACTCGCTGTGACGCTCTGATCCTCCCTGTTCCTTCCCCGTGACCGAAGAATGCCCGGAGCAGCGCCGCCGTCCACCCCCGAGCGCAGCGCCGCCGTCGACCTCATTTCGGGCCCTCTCCACCGGCGAGGTAAAACCTAGCCTCCCCTGCACCGTTCGATCTTCATCCGACGTGTAGGATAGATCCACTTATTGAAACGGTATGGGCCAATCACAGTACGCCACCTGGGCGCCTCGTCAGCAGCCCAATTTTTATTGGTCGCTCGGCGTAGCGCGTAATCAGCACAAGCCCATTCCTTATCTACCACCCAGTGCATCGTATAGCAGCCCAGCCCATTTTTTGGATTTCTATCCCGGAATAATATTAGAATAGAAATTTTTCAGAAAAGACCCTAGAACTTGAACCACCATAACTTTTTAACGACTTGGCCAAATTTGACTAACTTGGACTTTTTGAAATCCTCCGGATGTGTAAAATCTTTTGGCACTGGCCAAATTTAAATTTGAGAATTTACAAATTGATAAAATTCAAATGTATTTGTTTGATGAATTTTGGCATAATTCAAATTCTATAAATCTAATTTTTGCAATCTCAAAATATTTTTTGGACGCTTATAATGATTAATAATAGTGACCACTGCCCAAAATCATGTTTGTATTATTTTTGATGGATTTAGAATTTATATGACCATTTGTGTATTTAGGCATAAGTTAAATTCTATAAATAATTAGAAAATGTTTTCTTAAGCAAATTTGCTCCATTTGGTAACCTTGAACCAGAGACACCGGTACCTAAACATTTTAGGCACCCTTGGACCATGACCATGTGATTTTAGCCAAAAATCCATCATAGTAGTCCACCTAGTAGTTTATGTCTTAGAGTTTGTTTCTATCCTTTTTACCTTTGTTGTGGTGGCTATTTTGGAGTCAAGACCAAGTCCTTAGTATGTGTCAATCACGTTCTAGACAAACCAGTACCATCATTTTCGATCTACATCCCCACTCCCCTATTCTTGCTTCTAGAATTCATCAAGTTAGCAAAATGGAAATGAACACTCAAGCACAAGAAGGGACTTCATTATCAACTTGGTGGCAACATGAAGAGTTATAAGGAAGATCATTGAAGAAATTTTGAAGAAAAGACTTGGACTCCAAAACCAAAAGCAACTCAAGGAAGTGCAAATTCATGATGAGATCAAGAAGAAGACCAACCCCTTTCTCTTTCTATCATTTATTCTCATTTCCTTTTAACTTAGTGGTCAACCCTTAGTTTGTGCACATCCCATACGTAAACCAACTAGTAAAGTGAAAACCATGAAGATTTATCAAGTTCAACAGAGGCTTCACAACAAGGAAGAAACTACAATAGAAGCATGAAGATGATCTTCAAGAAGACAAGCATGTGAATACTTGGAGGAATCCTTACAAGTTGAAGAGTTAGAAAGTTGTTTTTGTACAACCTTTGGCCCAAATAGAAAATCCCAACACATTATCTAAATTTGTCTTTGAAGGGAATATGCCCGAGAGGCAATAATAAAATGGTTATTATATTATTCCTTGTTTATGATGAATTTTTATTTCTCATGCTAGAATTGTATTAACTGGAAATGTTGATACATGTGTGTTTAATAAACAAACAATGGTTCCTAGTAAAGCCTCTCTTTTAACTAGCTCGTTGATTAATAGATGATCAAGGTTTCCTGATCATGAACATTGGATGTTGTTAATAACGGGGTCATGTCATTAGAAGAATGATACGATGAACATATACCCAAAGTGAATATAGCAATGCGATCAAGTCATTAAGTTTACATTGTTATATCAAACGTACGAAGTAACTTATTCCTTAGACCATGAGATCATGTCAATCACTAATACCGGAAGGGTGCTTTGATGTCATCAAACGTCACACCGTAACAGGGTGACTATAAAGGTGTCGTTAGGTATTCGGAAAGTATTAGTTGAGGATAATGGATCAAGAGTTGGATTTTGTCCATCCAAATGACGGAAAGATATACTCTGGGCCCTCTCGGTGATATCACATCGACACCGCTTGCAAGCACGTAACTAGGTCACAAGGATGTCATATCACGAAAACGAGAAAAGAGTACTTGTCGGTAACGAGATTGAACAAGTTATGGTTGATACCAATGATCGAATCTCGGACAAGTAAAATATCGCGAGACAAAGGGAATAGTTCACGACGTTGTTGGTTCACACGATCACGAGAGTCATCGTTGAATATATAGGAGTCATCACGGATCTCCAGATCCCGTTGTTGATTATTGATCGGAGAGGAGTATAGATCATGTCTATCTTATTCACGAACCGTAGGGTGACACACTTAAGGTTCGATGACGCGTTTGAGAGGATACGGAATATCGAAGAATATTTTGGGCAGCACTGAAATTGTTTCGGGGAAAATTGAAATAGTTCAAGGGGTTTTTCATCGAATGGTTGTTAATGGAATTAACAAATGATTCGAGGTGCTATATGCAAAAGTTTGTTAATAGAATTAAAAAATGCTGAAATAAAGAAATAAAAATGTTTTATTTATTTATTAAAGAAAAACTCTTGGATTTTCTAAGTGGAGTTTTAAGGGAAAATGAGTGGGTGTGAGTGGAGTGTCCACTCACATGATGAAGGAAGAGGTGGGGGCACACCATGGGGCTGGCCGCACCCCCCTTGGGCTGCCTCCCCCCTCTCCTATAAATAGAGGGAATGAGCTCCCTCTCTCACACACACTTTCCCACCTCAAATTCCTCTCCACCCGCTGCTCCATTCCATGGTCTCCGGCATGGCGAAGCCCTGACCGTGGGATTCTTCACCATCACCACGCCGTCGTGCTGCTGGAGTTCCGAGGGATCTTCTACTTCCACGCCCCGCTGGATCGAGGGAACGAAGGTCGTCATCAACCGTACGTGTGACCGATCACGGAGGCACCGCCGGATTGCGGTGCACATCTTCTCACTATCGGGATCGGTGTGAGTACGACTACGCGAACAACGATATTTGATCTCGTAATGCTTTGTGTCTTCGAGGGTATGTGTTCTCCTTAACCCTCTCGTTGCCCGTTGCACTTCGTCTCCTAGATTAGATCTTGGCCTTTCGGGTGTCTCTCGCGTAGGAATTTTTTTGTTTTCTATGCAACGACCCCTTCAGTGTTTTACTATGAAGTTAGTTGAACCTAGACCTACCTTAACCCAAAATGGAAATACTAACTTAGATCACTCAAATGTCTTGATGAAAATGACTAAGTGTTACACACTGTTATGTGCTACTTTAGTTGAAGAAGTGACATGATCACCCTTAGTGAACTCTTGGAACTTCCTAGATAAATATGTTTTCAATAAAGTTTGATTACAAACTCAATCTAGACCATACTTAGTGAACTCTTGGAATTTCCTCGATAAATATGTTTTCAATAAAGTTTGATTACTACAAACTCAATCTAGACCATTCTTAGTGAACTCTTAACCCCTTAACAAGCATTGAACCAAGAGAGAATTAATCTTTCAAACTAAAACCTTGACCTTGTCCTAGCCAACTTGGTTAAACCCCTTTTGATATGTTAGTTGATATTTATGATTTCTTCACTTGTATGTTTGATTCTTAGAATGCTTGTTTATTTTGTGTTTGTGTTTTCAATGTATAGATTGTACGGAGAATAACGTTCTTTTGTGAAGAGATTGAATTTTCTTCACCAACTTCAAAGGCAAGTAACACACCATCAACTACCTATTATTTTCCTATGCATCACTAGAGTTTTTAGTAGTATGCATGATAGGTGATTTTTCTCTAAGTATTATGTTATGCTATATCCTAATAGTGTGTAGCCATCCTTATACCTTGTTATTTTGAAGCCTTGGTACTTAGTAGATGTTTATCCTTGCTACAAAAATTGTTTTACTTTATGTTGTGGAAAAATACTAAGTATAAACCTCAATGAACCACCTGGGTGGATTTGGTAGTGCAAGGATGCTGATAGTTGAGTGTCCCTCAGGGCCTTTAATATTCTGAGGTGTTCACTTGAGGAATGACATGTAAGGTCCCCTATAACCACTGTTCAAGGACACCTCCGATATGCATACATTCATGATCCCAGATCACACCAGTCGTGAACAACATATCAAGTTGGTACACAGATACAATATCCATTACAAGATTACACAAACACTTACAAAAGAGACATGGTCACATGACCAAGTCCACACAACTGCCACGCAGGGTAAACACACAACACACAGAGCGGAAGACTAAACACACACAAATGTAGTAGATCCCAAGTCACGCCTTAACCTACAGGCTGCTGACTGGGAGACGATCCTAGTTCGCAGGTCCATCAGCGTAGTACTCCTCCTCGTAGATCTCCTCGTGAGACTCCTTCTCGAATTCTGGCAAGTAAATACCAGAGACGAAACCAATATGAGTACATTTGAATGTACTCAGCAAGACACCCATCATGTAGCTTACCAAAATGCAAGTATGCTTATATGGTGTAGTAGGTAGGCTATACATAGGGTTTACTATCAATGATATATGTAATACATATCATAGTTGATTTTGAAAATCTCTGTGTCTTTGTTGAAGAAGATACTTCAAAAGAAAATAATATAATTTTCTTTCTCTTGTAGATGTCACATGTACAAGAGGTTTTGTAAAACTTTGTTAAAAGAAAGTTTTCTCTTTGCAAAACTTCTTGGAATCAACTTCCAGTTTTTGTTTAGAAAAGAAACGTTTTCTTTGCAAAACTTCTTGTAAAACAACATCTGGCTTTTCATCAACGGTACCTTCACGGTACAAGGTTTTCTCCTTTCAGTACTTCACAAGTCCAACACCTTTTTGAAAACTCCTTTTTGAAAACATTGACACAATGCTAGCTACATGGCCATTCAACTGTCCATATCCGAGGACGCGGCTATTCCGAATTGTTTGAATCTGTGGAGGTGTACACAATCCACCAGATCCAATGCATCCGCCGTGAACAACCATGGACTATAACAATAGTATGTAAACATCGGATAACTGATCCTAACCCTCCGCTATGTCCAAGCTAGTACATGTCTATCTCTTCAGTCGAGTTTTCCCACATCCCCGGCACCGGGCTAATCCCCGCCAAGACAGGAGCCCCAACTGCTGCAACCGGAGGAGAACTTAATCCCACACTTTGTATGTCCCGTATACCCCTCCTGGCGACAATCGGTTCGAGGGCACGACGACCCTTATAGCAATTTGAGATAGAACACACACTAACAAGAACAAACTTCAAGTTAAGCCCCGTGCCCATGTTGAGGTAGGGTGGCAGTACGGTAAAGGTTGTTCGGCGAAGACTAGGTTATGTGTCATTTTTGTAAAAAACCATTTTCCCAAAAATGACCACTTCCACAATCCTCTAGTGCATAAGGCTTCGCCTTCCACCGGGTTTTCCATAAAGCCTTTGTTTTGCAAAAACATATTTTAGGGTGTCCACTTAGGGACTAATACTTGTGATGGTAATAAATACCATATGGTGGCTATGGGCTTGGTAACACCAAGTATCAACTACTGGCATAGTAATAGTATATATAATAATAGTAGCCACTCAAAAATAGTTTTTGGAAATCAAAGTTTTTTTTGTAAAACTTTCAGAGGTAAAACATGCATTATAGATAATGATAAGTGTAGTAACAGCAAGCATCGGGATGACTTGCCTTAAATCTCTTAGTGTCCCTGGCCTTGAAGTAGTTTGAACTTGACGCACAGCTCCACAACTGCGTTTTCTTCTTCTTCATTTTCTAGTGTCGTAAAAGAATAAAAGACACACACTCGGGACTAAAAGCCAAACAACTAAACAAAACAAGACATACAGAAAGCAAACTATACTAGCGCAATCACTCAAAAAGTTATCGCGAGAACTATCTCACAACTCTCATGGTACAAAACAATCGCCAAACAAACATATGGTTGAGAAACCATATCCCACATCTTACATACCATATATGGAGTGGGGGTACCACTCTCGTAATAAGATATTCAAGAAGCTAAAAATATAGCTTGTGGGCACAAAAGGTGAGGCTACTAAGATAATAACAATCAATCAAAGCAATACCCATGGCAGTGGGTATTAACAACACATAAGCAATCATCACCAAACAAGTTCATGACTAAACTAATGCATAGATAACAAGGTACTACTAAGCACAACAACAATACTAGCACAACACTAACATAAGTACAATACTCATGCTAAGGTAAACACTCAGACAAATTCCAAACAACAAGCAAACACACCACAGATGAATAGGCTAGTTATAGGCTATGCTTATGTCTACTCAAAGTTATGGAATCCATCAATCATGAAAATAAACAAACAAAACAGTATCTCAATCAATGGTAACAAGTCAAGGGATGCACTCTAAAACATGATCATCACAAAGGATAATACTTCTAACAGTTAACATAAAAACAAGAGTGCACTAATAACATTCTAGTAAGGAATTCTACACAAGCATGCTATAAGAGATAATTGTATTCTACACTATGGAAACAAGCAACTCAAGAAGTCATGGCATAATAACAGAAGTAATAACAACCTAAACATTCTATAATAAAACATTCACTCATGACATAAAAGACAACAATGCTAGAGAAAACTCAAAAATATCTCGTGGTGACACCAATTCATCTCTAGAGAAGCAAACAATAGTACAAGGATGAATGATCCTAAACCAGCAATGCATGAATATAAATATACCCTACTAACAGCACACAACCTTACACATTCTAGTAAGCAAAGACACCAAAATAATTCTATGAAAACATCTATTAAGAAAACCTCAAACCATTCTAGTAATTCATGCTTTTCTAATCAATTAAATAGCAAGCAACCAAGGTACATGATATACAACCAATAGCTATGTACTTAATACAAGCTCAACTAAGAATTTTTTAAAAATCCAAACACTGAATGAAATCAACCCACACATAATTTATCAATCACAAGAAACATTCTATTAGCAAACAATTCAATTTAAGCAAACAATAGTGAAGCACTCCTTAACATGATACTCCTAAGGAATATTATGCTAAAAAATGAATCACACCCAAACATACTAGGATTGACAAATAAAACTAAACACCTCACTTACATAAGTGAAATGGCAACCATTTTCCTTGGTGGAAAATACTAGACAAACATATAGTAATAAATGTTATTTTCACACAAGTGCATGGTAGGGGATTTGCATCCCTAACCAAGATACAATGGGACCAGTGGGTTATGGGCACACTAATACCAAGGCAAGAAGAGGTAACAAAGCCTCTGGTCACACATGACAAAAAATAATCTAACCAAGCAATCCATACAAGGCTATTCATACTAGTGAAAATAATACTAGTGAAAACAAACAACAAAAGTTACACAAGCTTTGCTATAAAATAAAGTGCAAGCTAACAGAGATGATAACATCAAAATAACAGTACCAAAATGGTACTGTACTCAACTCAATCATAGCACAAACTTAGGTAAAATAAACCTACAAAGATTGGTTCACACAATACATCAAATAATAAAGCTAGGAAAATAACAAATGCCATTTCTATTTCTATTTGACTTTCCAAACATGCACACACTTCCTAAGGTAGATGTACTGCAAGAAAACAACCTAATAACAAGGTGTAACACTTCTATACATGCTAGGAACAAATATTCAAACATCCACACATTACTTAACAAACAAATACACAAGTAATAATGAAAACAGAAAAGCTGTTGTTTCTATTTTTGCTCACCAAAAATAATATAGGGCTCCAAAAATTTATTCAATCTAGGGTTTGATATATCTAAACATAAGAAAACTCATCCAATTGGATTCACCTCAAAAATCATTTTTAAACTCCTTCTAAAAATCCTAGAAAATCCTACTGGTCATTTACCAAAATGGATGGCATTTCCATTTGGTAACTGAAGTTGATGTGAGGCCAAGTCCTATGGATAGATCTACGCATATTCTACTCAAAACAATTTGATTTGACCAAAATGGATACAGATTCCAAAAGTTATGACAAAAACATTTTCCATACACTCTGTGGAAAAACATTTGTTGTGACCAACATAAAAGTGCAAACTTGGATCTACCAACGGTACATGGTTAGGAAAACATATATATAATGCCTTGAATTTTGGTTGATTTTATTTTACACGAAAACCATTTTTAACAAGGCAAAAGCAAACAAGCATATTCTATAACGAAAACAAAAGAAAAAGAAAATAACACGGGCGGGCTGGCTTCACTACGGCGCGACCCAACTAGCGACCGGAGCGGCCCAGCGCACGGCGCGCGCGCGGGAAAAATCCCGTTCAACGAGGGCCATCGATCGCGGGATCGACGCCTCGCGGCTGTTCTTCCTCCTCTCTCTCTCTCTCTCTCTCTCTCTCTCTCTCTCCGGACGCACGACGGAGACGCGGGAAGTGGCCGGTGGCTCACCGTGGGTGCTCGCAGAGGGCAGGCGCGGGCTCGGGGGGGACGTAGGGGCTTGGGGCAGTGGAGGGGCGCTGAGTTCGGGCGCGGGCGTGGCGCGAGTCGATGGGGAACGACGGGTGCCCCTAGCGGCGACCGTGGACGGCGGCGACGTTCCTGCGACACACACGCACGGGGGAGAGGTCAGGGAGGGTCAAGGGATCATGGGGAACCCAACGGAGTTGATAACGGGGGATGGGAAGGCATGGAGGTGAGGTTCCTCACCACGGGTTCCAAAAATGGCCCCGGCGAGTTTGAGCTCGGGGTGAGCTCACAGAGGCAAGTGCCTTGGTTCCTTTGGATTGGTGAGAGTGTGTGGATGTGTGGGAGCTTAGTGGAAAAAGGGACTTGGATGAAATGGCTTATAGCCATGGGGATGAGTGAAATGGCAAGGGTGCCCTCGGGCTCATGCCATTGAATGACATTGGGGTGTGAAGGGGCATGTCCAAGGTTGGCATTGCCAAAATTGTGGTCAAGGGCCAAGGGACGGGTCAATGGT
Source organism: Alopecurus myosuroides (assembly GCA_028641055.1). NCBI lineage: Eukaryota > Viridiplantae > Streptophyta > Magnoliopsida > Poales > Poaceae > Alopecurus > Alopecurus myosuroides. The sequence continues at coordinate 58,656 of JAPCYS010002321.1, read as the reverse complement.
GCCCTTTGGGAGCAATGGGGGTCAAGGCCAAGAAGAAAAAGGGCAAGGTATGGAGGCCCATACCTATCCACCTTACCATGTCTCCACTCTCTTCTCTCACATGTTTTCTTCACACACAAGGCTTCTAGAAGAAGGACGAAGCATCCTAGGTCGTGTCCACAACCAGGTCAACACACTAGAAAAAGTCACACTTCAAATCTTGCAAGAAAAGACAAAGAAAACATCTGCCCAAAATCGTATCCAGCAGTGTCGCAAAAATTTAGAAAATTCAGTTTACAAGAGATCATCTGCCCAAAGACAAAGAAATTTTTCTAAGTGTTGAAAAACAGAAGAAATGAGCAACAAGTTTGGAATGTGTTCAGGGACCAAATGGATTCCAATTTTTGTTTTACAAGTTGGAGTTTGTTAAACATGTTATAAAATTTCAGAAACATATTTTGAAAACAAATATGAAATAGTTTAAGGCTATGAAAACAATGTGGGAAAAGGTGTACTTTCTGTTTTTCTCTGTTTTCCAAAAATGCCCTTTTCTGCCTTATTTTTATACCACAAAGACAAGAAGCAAAAGATCATTTTTATTAATCCAAAAATAAAACCAAACTTATGTATTTGTGGTACATGTATCAAGGAACAAATAAAAGTCAAGAAAACATAAAATAATATTTTATAGCCTAGTGAAAACAAAGGTGGAAAACGGGTACTTGGCTATATTTTCAGGGAATAGTTTCTATCGAAAACTTAAAAGAAAACTTCCATAAATCATTTTGAAATTTTGTTTTATTGGATCAAAAAAAGTTAAAATTTTATTATAAGATTCAAACAAGAATGATCCAAGTCTTGGAATAAAATTCACTCAAGTAATCAACAGAGAAAACAACAGGGGAAAATATTATAAAAGTGTTTTCAGAAAAATTTGATATTGGTTTTATCAAGAAAGAAAACTTGTGTTGCAAATATGGTTAAGATCATAAACACATGTTAGTTCAAACAATCATGTTGTTAGAAAAAAAGTGTTGGCCCTAATTTTTTCCTTCTTGAACACAGTACAAGAATCCAAAAACTAGGGTGTGACATGACACCCAGGAACAAAGTGATTATGATGTTCCCCAAGTTTAGATTGCTTCTAGTGTATACTTTAGTCATATGGGCTCTGTCTTGATCAACTAAGTTGTGAGGGTTCAGCCCGGGTCTTGCCATTGGGTTGAATTCTTGCTTCTGAAAGATATCGTCTTGATTCTTATCCTTTCCTTAATGCACTCAGGGTGTATAGGATGTTTGGGTTGATTTGATTCTGAAGGTTAAAGTGCACAAACTTTGCAGAGTCAACAAACTAAGATCTTAGCCGTGTCCCCGGTTATGGACAACATCGAGTAGCTGGACAAGGATGGACGGAAGAATCACATCACCATTTTCAATAAGTAAAATTTTGACCAAGTGAACAGTAGTTGTGGTACTTGGATTTCAGTCCAATGATGCCACCCCTTGTACAGAAAAGTTTGTTTTAGAAAAGAGATAGGAGAAAACTGGCTTTATGCAAACTTAGCCAAAACTCCACTCTGCCAAATAAGCATGTAGTGTTAGTATTGTCATTTATACCCACCATAGTGTACTTGCCAATACATTAAATTGTATTGACTCCCTTGTGGTTGCATATTCCATACTACAGATGAATCTGAAGACGAGTGAGGATTTCGTTTAGGATCTCGAGTCTACCGCCAACATGTTTTGCATGTGGCACATGAAGAAGATGGGCTCAATATTGTACCATGTTTTCTGTTGTAATACTTTAAATTATGCTAGTCTTCTAAGACTATGCCATATGTATGTTATTTTGTAAAGACTGGATTATGCGATGAAATAGAATTTGACGCATTTGCATGATATTTCATTTTGTACTGTGGTGCTAGCAATTGATCCAGGGACTAGCACAATAACACATGTGTTCTTGCATTATTTAAATGTGGGAATGCTACACATTCCGGGGCCCGGATTCATTCCGGATCCATTTTGGAATGAATGTAAATACCTCTGTTAGAATCCGGATTCATTCTAGGTCCATTCAGGGACCCGGATTCATTCCGGACTTGACGAAAAACTACATAATGACTCTTTTTTAGGGGACCTATAAAGGGCCCCTTCTTCTCCAAAATACCTAATGCTTTTCCAGACCGGGTTTCTCTCTCTCTCTCCACAATTTTTGACTTTGTGATACGTGCATTTTATATCATCATTTATAACCTCCATATAGGCATTATTGGGATGTTTTATCAATGTTATGTCAATGTTTTGCATGTTTTAGATGATTTTATGGGACTTTCCTACAAAGTCCCTATTTTTGGTATTTAATTTCTGGGTGTCAGAAAACACCTATTTTCATGTTTTTGATGTTTCAGGAGCTACAGGTATCCAAATTGCGAAAAGGAAAGAAACCCTTCAGTTTTTCTTCGGGAGAAAGGTCGTGGGCACAAGACACAAAGGAGGAGGGCCAGGAGGCCCAAAAGGGGGTAGCCCACGCGGCCAGATTCCCTGGCCGCGTGTGGGGCCCTCAAATGGGCCCACAACACGTCCTCCCCGAGGTCTTTTTGCTGACGACCCCGTCTTCCCCGAAAACGAACACCCTAATTTTCCCGAGACGAGACGGAGCCGCCAGGGCGGCAAAACTCTCGAATCTCTCCGCGGGGGAGATAGATCCTGCTGCTCCGGAGCTCCGGAGAAGGGGGAAATCATCCCCATCTTCATCCCCATCTTCTCCTTGGCGTGGGAGGAGGCATCTCCATCACCATCCTCACCAGCACCTGCATCTCCACCATCACCATCACCGTGATCCACTCCGTTCCCCTCATAGTTTGATCATTGCTACACCCTAGATACATGTTATTGTACTCCGTTGCATGTTTGGGATTGAGTACTTGTCATTATTTGGTGGTGGATCCATTGTTTCAGATTGTGTTGTACCACATATGTCACCATACATGATCATGTTTGCACGTTGTGAGTAGTTCCCGCATGTTCCTGAGGGCATAGGATGAATTGGCAATGATTTGTTACATAAGATGAGTTGTTATTTGGTTAGTTTTATCTTTTATGTGATTCTATGATGGTGTTGTACGAACATCGACTGTACAACACTTCACCTACATGGGCTCATAGGAGAACACCGTAGTGTAGTGACATGATGATGTCTTTAGGTGACAGGAACTTGAGACAGAGTCGTTGAATTGCATTATGAGGGTACTTGTATCAGGGACCTTAGAGCATAAGGCTATGGTGGGACATCATGTCTTAATAATCTCGTGCTGTCATTTAATTGGCCATGTGATCCATCATAAGGGGTGATAGTTTATTATTTAGCTATTCCTATTTGTGGCTCCGTCCGAAGAAGATTAAAACTAGACAGATATACAAACATGTTATGCAATGAATCACTATCCAGCTAAATCCGTGCAGCCCTCGGGAACGTTTTCCAATATAAGACACAAGCACACACTTGAGCTTGTCCTCTTGCGCATTAGAATTGGGCTTTGTCTCTCATTGAGACCTACTACTTGCTGCAATTTACTTTCCGCATTTTACTTTACTTGCACTACACAATTAAAACACAAAACACATGTTGCTTTTATTATTCCTTTGATTCTACTTACCAGTTCCTTATGCTCCTCGTGGTTTCGACAACCTTTCTAATTCGAAAAGTACTACAATTGATCTCCTGCACTTGGGAGCCATCAAGACACTTTTGGCGCCGTTCCCGGGGAGCGTAGCGCTATTGGTAAGAAGTTTGGTAAGGAAACTTGAAGCTGAATTTACTTGCTGTTGCATCCTGTTATTATTATGGCTTTTATGAGAGATGCTTCGCTGAAACTTGCTTTATATGAGAGTGATTATGCTATTAAACCTAAAATTGTTGAAAAAGCACCTCATGATGATGGTTATATTATTCCCCTTGAATTTGTTAAAGCTGTTAGGAATGAGTATTTTGCAGGGGATGGAACAAAGGGCTGCAAGTGATCACATACGGGCTATTGAGGATATATGTGGGCTATTAGGCTCAAGGCTATTTCTGAGGAGGAGGTAAAATGCAAGTTATTGTACCAGTCCTTAACTGGTGATGCTCGAGAATGGTATATGTCACTGGATGAAGAAATTACACATAATTGGGATACTTTTATGAAGGTTTTCTTTCTTAAATATTTTACTCCTAAAGAGGCTTATGAGAACCGTTGCTTTATATTTAATTTTTGGCCACACCTTGAGAGAGTATTACTCAAGCTTGGGGGAGGCTTAAGGACCTCCTTCGTAACAATCCTTGTCACGATCTCACAAATAAACTTATATTGATAAACTTTTATGTGAGACTACCTGATAGGCTAAAGCAATATTTGGATGGTTCATCTGGTGGAAGCTTTACAAATAATACTGCAGAAGAAGCTTGGAATTTATTGGAAATTATTTCGAAGAACTCTGAATATTGGGACCTAGACAAAGGTAATGAAGCTTATTTTGATTATGGATATTCATGTGTAGAAAGTTTCTCCAGTTCTATTTTGTTCAAGAATGTTATTAAAGATTTTGGTCTTGATCCATATGTTGCAATTGAAATAGCTAAGAAATTTGCTGAGCACATTCGAATTCCTAAAAGTGGCTTTGATTATTATGTTGAACCTGTTAAATCTTCTATTATTGTCCCTAAATTTATTAAAGAAACACCAGTGTCATCTGTAGTAATAGAAGAATATATTGAACCACCTCCCTATCCTGAAAAAGTTAAAGAGAATTCGCTTATTGCTGTTGCTGACAAAAGTAGAAAGAGATGTTCTCAACCTAAAGAATAGGTGGAAGTCAAGAACCAAGTCTCTATTATTAAGCAATTAAATGAAGAAGATCATTTGATGTTTATTTATGTGAAGATGCTACCAAAGTTATTAAAGGGAATTCATCCAAAGTTGGTAAGCCAATTATATCATGCTCTATTGGGACTTTGTTATCATGGTTTATGTGATATTGGAGCAAGCATTAGTGTCATTCCATATTCTCTCTATCAAGAAATTAAGCCTGATATTGATCCTATCACCATGGAAGAAACATGTATGACCATTCATCTTGCTAATAAAGATTATATTAGTCCCTTTGGAATTGTTAGAGATGTTGAAGTATTGGTAGGGAAAATAAAATATCCTACTGATTTTATTGTGCTTGGTTGTCCACAAGATTCTTTCTGTCCTATTATATTTGGTAGACCTTTCTTACATACTGTTGGTGCTGAAATTGATTTGACTAGAGAAAGGGTGTTTATTGAATGTGCTGGAGAGAAACTTGAATTTAATTTTTCTAAATTTGCTGATAAACCTGCTAAGAAAGAACCAAAATCTGAAGATATAATTGAAACTCTTGCTCATATAGCTGTAGCTTCATCAGACGTGGCGGAACGTTATATGCTTAATCAGGAAGAGCCATTTAATGATGCAGAAAAAGAAGCTTTAGAACAAATATTATGGCAGCAACCTCCACAATTACAATTGCATATCCCACCTGATAATCTAGGAGTACTCCCACCTCCTAAAGGAGATCCTAATTTTGAATTAAAGCCTTTGCCTGAAAATCTGAAATATGCATACTTGGATAAGAAAATATATCCTGTTATTATTAGTGCTAACCTTTCAGCTGAGGAAGAAGAGAAATTACTTGATGTGCTTAAAGCTCACCGTAAGGCTATTGGTTATTCTCTTGATGATCTTAAGGGCATACGTCCAGCTCTATGTATGCATAAAATTAATTTGGAAGAAGATGCTAAACCTGTTGTTGATTTCCAACACCGTCTACATCCAAAAATGAAGGAAGTGGTAAGAAAGGAGGTAATTCGACTCATAGAGGCTGGTATTATTTATCCTATAGCTGATAGTAAATGGGTTAGTCATGTTCATTGTGTTCCTAAGAAAGGTGGAATTACTGTGGTTCCTAAAGATGATGAACTTGTTGCTCAACGTACTGTTGTTGGTTATAGAATGTGCATTGATTATTGAAAATTAAATAAAGCAACTCGTAAGGACCATTATCCATTGCCCTTTATTGATAAAATGCTAGAGAGATTATCTAAACATTCTCACTTTTGTTATTTAGATGGGTATTTAGGCTTCTCTCAAATTCCAGTTCATAGTGATGATCAGGAAAAGACCACTTTTACTTGCCCATATGGTACATTTGCTTATAGGAGAATGCCTTTTGGTTTATGTAATGCGCCTGCTACTTTTCAGAGATGCATGAATGCTATATTTGCTGATTATATTAAAAAGATAGTGGAAGTCTTTATGGATGATTTTTTGGTGTATGGTACTTCTTTCGATAATTGCTTGTTCAACCTTAACAAAATTTTGCAGCGTTGTGAAGACCAACACCTTGTTCTTAATTGGGAGAAGTGTCACTTTATGGTAACAGAGGGAATTGTTTTTGGGCATCGTATTTCTGGAAGAGGAATAGAAGTTGACCCAGCAAAAATTGAAGCTATTGAGAAATTACCATATCCAAGAGACATCAAAGGTATAAGTTTTTCTCGGTCATGCAGGTTTTTATCGTAGGTTCATTAAAGATTTCACTAAAATATCAAAGCCTCTAACCAATCTTTTGCAAAAGGATGTTCCGTTTTCTTTTAATGATGATTGCATAGAATCCTTTAATGTTTTAAAGAAAGCCTTAATAACTGCACCTATTATTCAACCTCCTGATTGGAACTTGCCCTTTGAAATTATGTGTGATGCTAGTGATTATGCAGTTGGATCTGTTTTAGGCCAAAGGGTTGATAAGAAATTGAATGTTATTTACTATGCTAGTAAAACACTAGATGGTGCTCAAAGAAATTATGCTACAACTGGAAAAAAAATAGCGGTAATATTTGCATGTGATAAATTTAGATCTTACATAATTGATTCAAAAGTCACTGTGCACTCTGATCATTCTGCTATTAAATATTTGATGAATAAGAAAGATGGTAAGCCTAGGCTAATAAGATGGGTACTTTTCTTGCAAGAATTTGATTTACACATAGTAGATAGGAAAGGAGAAGATAATCCCGTAGCTGATCATCTTTCTAGAATGGAAAATATACCTGATGATCCTATTCCTATTAATGATAGTTTTGCTAATGAACAACTTGCCCTTGTTAGTGTTTCTAGTGCTAAAGTTGCATCTCCTTGGTTTGCTAATTATGCAAATTTTATTGTTGGGAAAGTTATGCCACCACAATTTACTTACCAGCAAAGAAAGAAATTCTTTTATGACCTTAGACATTATTTTTGGGATGATCCATTCTTGTATAAGAAAAGTGTTGATGGCACTATTAGACGTTGTGTACCTGAGCATGAACAGCAGGCTATTATAAGAGATTGTCATGATAGTCCCTATGGAGGACATCATGCAGGAGATCGTACTGCAGCAAAGGTATTACAATGTGGTTTTTATTGGCCTACTCTATTCAAGGATTGTGCTGAATATATTAAAACTTGCGATAAGAGTAGGAAACATTGGTAGAAGGAATGAAATGCCTATGAACTATACATTACCACTTGAACCATTTGATGTGTGGGGTTTTGACTTTATGGGACCATTTCCTGCATGTAGTACAAAACATACTCACATTTTGGTTGTTGTTTATTATGTTACAAAATGGGTAGAAGCAATTCCTACTAAGAGTGCAGACCATGCCACAGCCATGCAAATGCTTAAAGAAATTATTTTCCCTAGATTTGGTGTTCCTAGATTTTTAATTACTGATGGTGGATCTCATTTTATGCATGGTGTTCTTAGAAAAACATTGGCAAAAATATAATGTTAATCATAGAATTGCATCACCCTCATCCTCAAACTAGTGGACAAGTTGAATTAAGTAATAGGGAAATTAAACTTATTTTAGAGAAAACAGTAACAGAGCTAGATCTGATTGGCCACTTAAAATTAATGATGCATTGTGGTCTTATAGAACTGCTTATAAAAATCCTATGGGTATGTCTCCTTATAAAATGGTTTATGGAAAAGCATGTCATTTACCCGTTGAATTAGAACATAAAGCTAGACGAGCTATTAAGAAATTAAATTTTGATTTAAAAACAGCGGGGGAGAAGAGATTGCTTGACCTAAATCTATTAGATGGATGGAGGAATGAAGCATATGAAAGTGCAAAATTGTTTAAAGAGAAAGTTAAAATTTGGCATGACAAGAAATTAAAAGAAAGGAATTTAAAGTAGGTGATCAAGTCCTATTGTACAACTCTCGTTTTAAGTTTTCTGCAGGGAAATTAGCTTCAAAATGGCAGGGTCCATTGGTAGTACAGGAGGTATACCGTTCGGGGGCCATCCGTCTTCATGGTGATATGAAAGGTAAAGCTCATGTGGTCAATGGACAACGCCTAAAACATTATATTGCAGGAAAGAGCTTCATAGGAACCATCGAGGAGATAAAGTTAATGACACCGGAGGAGGTAATTGTAAGGGATCCTGCAGTTTCAGAAACCCAAATTCAATAATTTACAATTATTGTGTTTGGAAGTTTCTCGAAATTGCGTGAAAACTTACGGAACTCATTTTTTATGGAAATTAATGTGTGGGACAAGAAAATTGGAAGGAATTGGACCTCGAGGGGGACCCACACGCGGCCAGATTCCTTGGCCGTGTGGAGGTACCCCTTTTCCACCTTGGAGTCCTGTTCCGTCTCGTTTTCGACTCAGACGCTTCGTCTTACCCCAAAAACCGTCAATATATACCTCTTTTGTCGATCTAATCCCGCACCGAGAGTTCTCGCACGATCTTTGTTTTGTCTATTCTGTCTATCAGGTTTTCCAAGCCATGACTTCGGGAGACTCCTACCAATGCACCTCCATGGACGATGATGATGATGAGCTTGAGGGAAACAGCCCCACATCCATCCACAGGAGGAATAGGAAGAGGAAGGACTAATCGGATGACGAGGACGCGGAGCTTCGTGAGATCATGGATGAAGAACCTGACGAGGAAAATGACGAGGCCATCTTCGACATACCACCTCTTGCAACAGCACCTCCATCACCAATCCCTGTTGCTGGCGTACGGGTGAACATGTCTTTTGGAAACAAGAGACAGTCCGCATGTATGAGCACCGGAGGGAAGGCTCCAAGGCACTCACTTGCTAGCAAAAACGCAGTTTCTCCTCTTATTGGCAGGGAATCTCCCACTGAGAAGAATTGAACTGGAGATTGGGATCACCTTATTCCCAAGAAGAAAGCACCAAGCCGGAGTGGAAAACTCCAAGGGACGGTGGAGAAGGACCTCATGGAAAGGTTGGGAAAAGTTGCAGGAGCATTTGAGCAAGCCTATAACCTCATGATGCGCATCATTGGAGAGATTGAAGACAACTATGAAGAGAAGAAGAAGAAAGAGTGGTGGGCTGAGTACGAGAAGAAGGGAGAATGAAGAAATTACCGCAACCATCTAAGCTTGGGGGAGTTTCACCTATCCCCCGTATTTTATCAGCTTTATCATGTCTATCTAGTTTTGGTGTGTCTTGCTTTTATTATCTAGTTATCGTTTTCGTTTTAGGCTTGAGTGAGCTCATTGAGCATTATCATGCATCCCCGTCTTTATGGTTTATCAATGAATAATAACGTATGGTGTCATCCATGATTCCCTTGTTTTGGGGATTTATGGGTAACACTCATGCAAATGAGCATGGCATATTTATAGGTTCAATCACATCTTGCCTTGAAATTAATTAACTTGAGTGTGTTGGAAAATTGTAGAATTATCTCAATATGACATAAATCCACTATCTATCTATTAGCTTAATGGCTATTCCGAGCATGTTCACCATGTTATAGTTTCATTTATGCTCTAAATTAAGATGCTTATGTTATTAATTGGCATGGGCTGAATTTGGGATAAGACTCTCACGAACTTTTGAATGCACACATTTATTTCTATTGCACTTAACAAACATGACCCATTAATGGGAGCTAAAAGTTTTGTGCTTGACAAGGATTTTGGTTGGGAGTTGGCTAACACGTGCATCACGTGAAAAGATTTCAACATTGCACAAAGAAATTTTATATTTAGTTGATGTCATGTGCTTTTGTTTTTGGACTCCTGCCATGCCGAAATGAAATAGAGGAATAGTAAGTTTTGATGAGTAAGTATATATGACTAGAGAAATTGCATTCGGCCGCTAACCCAAGCCATGCTTGATCATGGTGGAAATTTACTTACAGCTAGAGTGGACTCTACAAACACATCCTACAATAAAAATAAGAAGCTATGCATATAGTGAATGAAATAAAAAAGGATGATGAGTCTACTCCGTTTGTTCATCTTATTATTGTGACATGGGCTGGTTTCTATGTCACGGGGCAAGAGGTACCTCTTTGCAATTTTCTATGGTGTCATTAATACTTATTATGATTGTATAAAGCTTATTAGGAATCTTAAGTTGAGTAATCATGGAGTAGGTTTTCACACTCACGGGGCATGAGACATTCAACCAACACCTTGTCAACCACATTACTTCAACATTCATAAATTAAGATGCTAATGATAAAGGGGCAATGAGAGTCTTAGCCCAATGGATGCCACATTACAATTAGTAATTTAAGCTGAATAGTTTGGAAACTAAATGATACTTGATCATGTTTTACCTCTACTCATTTATCTTTCTCCAAATTAAAGAGTATAATTCGATTGTCCAACATACAATGGTTATTTGCTTTCAAAAGTATGGGGTGTTTGCTAGAGCTTCGAATATGTTATCCTTATGTGTATGAGTTCTATTCATTCATCTTGCATTATAACTGAACATGATGATGATACAATGCACGTATTTATTTATCAACCATAAGTCCATTGATGCATGTAATGATCTATGTCCTTATTTACTCGAGGACGAGCAAAGGTTTAAGCTTGGGGGAGTTCATACGTGCATTTTATATCATCATTTATACCCTCCATATAGGCATTATTGGGATGTTTTTATCAATGTTATGTCATTGTTTTGCATGTTTTTAGATGATTTTATGGGACTTTCCTACAAAGTCCCTATTTTTGGTATTTAATTTCTGGGTGTCAAAAAACACCTTTTTTCATGTTTTTGATGTTTCAGGAGCTACAGGTATCCAAATTGCGAAAGGAAAGAAACCCTGTCAGTTTTTCTTCGGGAGAAAGGCCGTGGGCACAAGACACAAAGGAGGAGGGCCAGGAGGCCCAAAAGGGGGTAGCCCACGCGGCCAGATTCCCTGGTCGCGTGTGGGGCCCCCAAATGGGCCCACAACAACTCCTCCCCGAGGTCTTTTTGCTGACGACTCCGTCTTCCCCGAAAACGAACACCCTAATTTTCCTGAGACGAGACGGAGCCACCAGGGCGGCGAAACTCTCGAAACTCTCCGCGGGGGAGACAGATCCTGCTGCTCCGGAGCTCCGGAGAAGGGGGAAATCATCCCCATCTTCATCCCCATCTCCTCCTTGGCGTGAGAGGAGGCATCTCCATCACCATCCTCACCAGCACCTGCATCTCCACCATCACCATCACCGTGATCCACTCCGTTCCCCTCATAGTTTGATCATTGCTACACCCTAGATACGTGTTATTGTACTCCGTTGCATGTTTGGGATTGAGTACTTGTCATTATTTGGTGGTGGATCCATTGTTTCAGATTGTGTTGTACCACATATGTCACCATACATGATCATGTTTGCACGTTGTGAGTAGTTCCCGCATGTTCCTGAGGGCATAGGATGAATTGGCAATGATTTGTTACATAAGATGAGTTGTTATTTGGTCTAGTATTTATCTTTTATGTGATTCTATGATGGTGTTGTACGAACGTCGACTGTACAACACTTCACCTACATGGGCTCATAGGAGAACACCGTAGTGTAGTGACGTGATGATGTCTTTAGGTGACAGGAACTTGAGACAGAGTCGTTGAATTGCATTATGAGGGTACTTGTATCGGGGACCTTAGAGCATAAGGCTATGGTGGGACATCATGTCTTAATAATTCTCGTGCTGTCATTTAATTGGCCACGTGATCCATCATAAGGGGTGATAGTTTATTTATTTAGCTATTCCTATTTGTGGCTCCGTCCGAAGAAGATTAAAACTAGACAAGATATACAAACATGTTATGCAATGAATCACTATGCCAGCTAAATCCGTGCAGCCCTCGGGAACGTTTTCCACATATAAGACACAAACACACACTTGAGCTTGTCCTCTTGCGCATTATAGGATTGGGCTTTGTCTCTCATTGAGACCTACTACTTGCTGCAATTTACTTTACTTGCACTACACAATTAAAACACAAAAACACATGTTGCTTTTATTATTCCTTTGCTATTCTACTTACCAGTTCCTTATGCTCCTCGTGGGTTCGACAACCTTTCTAATTCGAGAAGTACTAAAATTGATCTCCTGCACTTGGGATCCATCACTTTGGAAAGCTTGCTCCTCTCTCAATCCCTCTTATGATTCTTGCATATATTTGAGGGAGAAGATAGAGGAGATGTAGATCCACGTGTCCACCAATCCATCTCTTCTCTTAGTGAGGGGAACCCTTGTGTATTTAGATCTTAGGATTCATTTATTGAGTTCATTTTTGTTATTCCTTTCTTATTCCCCCATAAGCTTTTGTTGCTTTGTTATAATTTGAGAGTGAAGGATTTGAGCACTTGTGCTCTTTCCATTTGCATCGGTTTGCTCTCTCCACGAGGATTCGTGGAAGTGAAAGTTTGTGGACTTGTTACTCTTGGGTATTGGACCCTAGATGACTTGTGTTGTTCTTGGGAGCCTACAATTTAGTTGTGGATGTGTTCCCCAAGATTGTGGTGACATCGAGAGCCTCCAATTAAGTTGTGGATGTGTGCCACGATCGAAGGTTGCCAAAAGTAGAAGGTGAACTAGGCCTTTGTGGCGAGGTTCATCGGAGAACAGGGTGAGGTCTTTGTGGCATTGAGTAGGCCTTTGTGTTGAGATCACACCACTACAACGAGACGTACTCCAATTGTTGGAGGAACTCGGGAATACATCTTCTTCTCCGTGTGCCTCGGTTATTTCTATACCCGAGCCTTTTACTTATGCAATTTACATTGTGATAGCCTTCGTGATTGAAGTTATATATCTTGCTATCACCTTGTTACTTGTCTTACTTAGCATAAGTTGTTGGTGCATCTATTTGTCTTTGGAATATTTAGGTTATGTGCTTGTTTATTTAAACACCTAGTTTATTTCCGCATTTAGCAAGCCTTAACCGGATTTTTTTTAATCTCCTATTCACCCCTCCTCTAGGCAACTTCGTTGTCCGTTTAATTGGTATCAGAGCCTGGGCTCTCTTTATTAGGATTTACATCCTAGAGAGTACAATGTCGTTTAGGGAAATAGAGCACGATACCGCTTTTATATTCTATGGTAGTAATTATGATGTTTGGAAAATTTGCATTCTTAATATTTTTTCGAACATGGGTCCAAAGTATGTTAGGAGACATGTAGATATGGATTTTCCTCCTCCAAAGGATTCTCAAGATTTATCTTTAGAGGATGAGGAAAACTCTTATCTCAATACTCTTGTATCTAATAGTATCTTGTGTGTTCTGAGCGATGTAGTCATTGAATCAATCAAGATTTTTCGGAACGCTCATGAGTTATGGACAAAACTTGAAGATATAAATGATGTGTCCAACATTATTGAGGATGATTGTTCTCCATCCACTTCCATCCGTGATGAGTTCACATCTTTCTCCACTCCGCCAACATGTGATTTTTCACAAGGTAATGATATGGCGAGTGTTGATAGAAATTGCATTGTTGATAGTGAATCTACTATTTACTATACTTCATCTCTATCTCATTGCAATATTCTATCTTTATACTTAATCTCTTCTAGCACTAAAAATGCCTTACATGCTAGTATTGATAGTCCTTGTATATCATGTAATAGTTGTTTAACTAAATCTCATGATGATATGCTTCCTATGTTTGTTGTCATGAAAAAAATGCTTCCATTTCCTCTAGTACTTGTGTGGCTAACAATGTAGAGGAATACCAAATTTTGGTGGAACAATACATATACCTTAATGGTGCTTCAAGTCAATATTCATCATCGTTATCCATTTCTCATGTTTGCCTTATGGATAAGGAGTCAAAGGTATCTCCACCTTTGGAACCCTCTACATATTGTGATGATGAGGATGAGGATTTCTTTTATGGAGAGTATTATGATGATGTATCTTTAATGGAGAAGGGTGAGTTTTTTTTTCATGATCTCCGTAAAGGTAGTAAAGCTATCTCTCCTTTGGGTGAAATTTTGGCTTTTGCTATTAATAGCGCTAAAATCATTGAGAAGAAGGGAGATACGGGAAGAAAAGATGCTTATGAAATTGCTTCTCTTACCGTTACCCTCGAGAAAGAGTATGAGCTCCAAGTTACTCTTTAGTAGAATCTTGAATCTATTGAGGAGCTCTATAATGAACAAATAGCCTTTCTCACTAAAGCATGTGAACATACTATTGCTAAATATAAAGTGCTTAAAAAGGAAAAGGTTGAATTTGTTTTTGGCAATGCTAATCTAATTGAGGAAAATTCTAGGTTGAATAATGAGCTTGCCAAGTTTTCTTCTTCTATTTCTAATGATTCTTGTTCTACTAACTCCACATCTTGTTAAGCATCTATTTTGAAGGATAATGTTGAGCTAAGGGCTCAACTTGAGTTGATGACTAGCAAGTGTAGGAAATTGGAAGAAAGCCATGAAAAGCTATCTAGATCTCATGAGGATCTTCTAGCATCTCATACTAGGATAAAATTAGCTCTTTAGGCTATAACTACAAAGGTAACATCGATTGGTCCTCATGTGGTCACTAGCATAATCCCTACTAAAAGTGCTATAATGCCATGTGCTAGTCCTAGTAATTCATCCTCTCGTAATGGTTCTACATCTTGTGATGAATTTCTTTCATTTCCTTGTTGCTCTAATAATGATGCATCTACTTCCTCTAGCTCTTGTGTTGATTCTAACCATGTAGAGGAAATTAAAGAACTCAAGGCCCAAGTCACTTCTTTGAAGAAAGACTTGGAAAAGTGTCATGAAGGGAGTTCCACCCTTGACAAGATGTCGAGAGTGCTAAGACTTCCCAATGACAAGACTGGACTTGGATTCAACTGCAATATAAAGAACAAGTTCATGGTTGACAATAAGAAGTGCCAAGAACAAGTAAAAGATTCGGCCAAGATTATTTGCTTCAAGTGCAAGATTGAAGGGCACCATGTTAGATCTTGCCCTTTGAAGAAGAAGCCTCTTAGTGAGAAGCAACTAGGGAAGCGAACTCTTGTTCAATCTCATTCTCAACCACAAGTTGAACAAAGGCCACCTCCTAGAAGACTCAAGACTATGCTCCTCAAGTTAAGGAGCCTTCTAAGAAGAAAGAAAATATTCGATGTTGCTACCTTTGTCGTGAAAAGGGGCACTTTTCTTCTTCATGCACTAATGATATATTATCCAACCCTATCCTTGTTGATGATGTTTATTCCATTCAGAAGGATAATGTGGGCAATGTGTTTTCCAAATATGTTGGTACTCAAAGTGGCGTCAAGAAAATAACCATTTTGGTTGCCAAATCTATTGTGACTAACCTCTTAGGACCCAACTTGGTTGGGGACCAACAAGCTCAAACTTGATCAATAGGTATTGTTGGAAGGCACTGGAGACTTGGCTATCTCATGAAGAATTAAGGGGTCTTCATCAAATATATTTCCTCAAGCCAGGTCATTTGGATTATATGTATCTCATATCCAATGTTCTTCCTTGTGGTAACTTGTATTTAAATCATATATACATTGAAAGTTTCTATCAACCTTGCATGTGTTTGGTTTTGTACCTTACTATTGTTTGTATGTGTTGTGCTCACTACTTTCCTATCTTGAGTAATCTAGTTGTGTTTGTTGGTTTGCACTCCATGTACTTGTGTGCTTTGTGTTGAGCCTTGAATGCACTTCTTGCTTATTTTAGTTGGCTCTTTGAGAGATTAATGGACTATCCCATTTTTGGGGAGTAATATGCCCTTGGAACTTTACTATCCTAAAATGTGTGTATACATGAGGAATACAACTTAGTGGTGATATATCAATATTATCTAGTCTCTCTGTGGTATGTCATTCTCATGAGAAATTCAAATTCTAATGTCCATTAACTTTCTATAGTTGGATTTATTTTTGACTCTTGTTGATTTCAAATGGATTATCACATTATGGGGGAGTAGTAATCTATGTGCATATTAAAAGCCTAGAAAATTTGAAATGTGAGGTATTTCCACCTAGAGTTGATATTGTTAGTTATCGCGTTCCTTTGTGGCATGTTGCTCAAACAATTTCCATATTTGCTTAAATGTGTTTTGTCTCTTTTCTTTGTTATCTTGTTTGTGAGAGAGTTTTCTTGGTGCTTTGCATATTTGGTTCTTATTTGAAGCCTTCAAGAATCTCTATTTAATCATGTTTTTTAAATCCTATCTTTTGGCACATGCTTATGTTTTGTGAATATGATTGTGAATAAATCATCTACCACCGATAAATATCTCCATACATTCCTTGTCTTTGACAAGTCATAATCATTTGTGGTAAATTTATTGATCATATTTACATTGGCCTTTCCTCGAAAATTTCCCTTGTTTCTCGCCAAGGATTTGTTTTGGTTTAAATCCCTTGTGTCTTCCTTGTGCCTTTTATATCCTTTTATTGTACTAAAAATTTGCTTAATGCTTTTTTGAGTTAGGAAAAGCAATGATCCCATTCTTGTGCACTTACACTCAAATTCATACTTCTATAGGTTGCACTATTCTTGGGGAAGCTATCCAATTTGAGTAGAACACCATTCTTTAAATTGGTATTGCATCTTATTTCTTTTCTTGAGCATGACTAGTGTTTCGACAATATATATGGAGAGTAATTATTCCACTGTGTGCATTTTGTATTCAAATTCAAGATCATAATTAATGCACTATTCTTGGAAGATCTATCCTATAAACATTTGAACACTTGTTGTCTTAAAATTGGCATTTTATCCCAATGACTTGTATCTTTGGAAGACGGACATTTTTCGTCTTGGTACTTTGTGTGCCATCATGAAAAGTGTAGAGTGTTTGATTATTCTTTGATCTTATTTTGGTATCTTCTCTTTTTGGTATCCTCAATCATGTGTTGTTTTGGGTCTTTGATATAATTTGGACACTACTTTTACACTTCACTCTTGTGAGTGCCTTCTTTGTTTAATTCATGTTTTTTCCAATTTGTATCTTGTTTGGTTCTTGAAAGTTTTATGCATGTATATTTGCTATGTATATCTTTTGACATGCTTACTTTCTTTGATCCAACATATAGGATAAAATCCATCAAACCCTAAATGGCTAAGATGTGCATGAATTCAAATTCATAATAATATACACATATTTATGTGGAGTTTGTCCTATGTATTGTAGTTGCTCTAAATACTTTGGACCCAATGAGTTACCATTTTGTTTTATGTACAATGTAAATGTATTGGTTCCTTGCCTCATTCATAAGGAAAGTGATCTCACCATGGGATTATAGGAGTCAAGCTTCGATGATTAACAAACTCGCGCCCTCTTCATCACCAATGTCATCTCGGTAACAAGTATCTATCTCATGCATACTTTTCTAGCTTCAACCTTGTGTAGGTTGTATCTTGGCATGAATCCTTTTTGTTGCAATTCTTGTGATTCTTGAAAATGTCTTATCAAAAACATATTTATTGCAAATATGAGTAAGCCGGGATGATTACATATCAAAGGGAATATTTATGATCATTTTCATGATTCTCCAATTCAAGTATGTTAATCTAGGAATTTTTTCTCAAAGTCTTTCATGTGCAATATTGATGAATTCTCAAAACCATTTTCCTTTTTGTGATACGCATTACCTTTCTCTAAGCATCCCAACTATCACTTTTCCCTTGTGGATATTTGTGATGCTTTGATGAGTTTGTTGATTGTTCATCAATATCTCTTTAAGATAAAATTTGATCTTTGTGCTTTTCTTTTAAGCAAAAATCTTATTGGTGTATTTATGACTTTCTCTTATATATCATGTTCTTCACCATAGTAACTATTGTGTGTGTTTGCATATTTTTTTTGGACTTATATCTTCGTGATTGGGGCCCACTTAGAAACTTATACACATAAAAATAGTTACTTCTTTAATTGGTATTCTATTTCTTTAGTGACCACCTTTTATTACTTTATATTTTTTGGTGGTTATTAAAAGGCACAAGCTTTGCTTTTCAGTTGGTATTCCCTTTGCATCTTAATAAGCTTGTGGACCTATGTGTTTTATCCTCGTTGGTTTGTGTGTATGGGAAAGACATGATATGCACTATGTGCCTCATTTATTGAAATACTATGTTGATGATTTTATCATACTATTAGTATCCTAAAAATGTTTTCCTTGTCACACCCATCTATTTCGGTTGAGTAAGTCTTTATTTGTCGCTTCTTGATCTTAATTTCTCAACTTTTTTTGATTGCATGTTGCTTTGCTTAATTTCCCATCTATTCTCTTGCTCTTGTTTTGTTCAAACTTATCTATACGGGAGCGATGTTTCCATGTTGTGCACACTATATAGTAATTCAAATCTAACATTGTGCATGTACCTTGGGGAGTTCCCTCTTGATTTTCTAGAACACTTGGTTGATCTTATCATAATATTGTTTTTGGTCAATTGGTTTTTTCGGATCCTTTGGTTGGTTGCTTATTTGTCAAAGTATCCTTCAGTTTGATATTATTTGGAAATCTTTGTATCCTCAATATAGTTTTATCTCCCTCAATCTATTCGTAGTTGGATATATGCACTTGATTCCACTCACATCATGAGGAATGCATACACTACGGGGGAGATCTTATTATATTGGCCTTTTAACTTTTTTCCCCATTTCGGCATTGGATGCCAATGGGGGAGAAGTTTAGAGGGTTTAAGGGAATTTGGTTTTATGCTTTAGTTTCGTTCTTAAGAATTTTCCTTCCATGCTCTTGCATCCTTGCTCTTTGTTTTGCATGGTTGCATAATTCACTATATAAACCCTCATAAAAAGGGATTGCCATTATTTACCAAAATGGGGGAGATCAAAAGCGCATGGTGCCCCCATATGTGGTTTTGGTAATTAGTGACAATCCTTATGGACTAATGTTTTCATTGAGTTATTCTTATAGATCTTTTACATAGGAAAGATTGGATTTCATGTGTTGGACTATAGAAGCTTTGATGATGACCATTGTTATATTCAAGGATTTATATGAAGAATGGTGATGTATAGAGTTGTGTATATTGCTAGCGTGTCTTGAAGAAAAGGTTTAGGTGATCTTTCATGATTATCTTCAAGACATCATCATTTGAAGTAAGAAGAAAAGATACAAGGTTGATCAAGCAAGTGATCAACACACCAAGCTACAAGACATACCAAGTGGGATTGTGTATCTCGTGGTACGGTAAGAATTTGACCATATAGCTTTGTTAACTAACCCATTATATGAGTGTGTGACATCTCTATGTATGGTTAGGTATCTTTCCATGGGCTTGCATCAAACGAAAGACTTCATATAGACCATGGTATATGTCATCAAACGGTGTTCATCATCAAGCTTGATGTGGAAGCTCAAGTGAAGCATCTCGAAGATATTCTATGCTTGCTGCTCGCCACCCATTTGGAGATTGTAGCCTTTTGAATACTTGCCAAAAAGGGTCTCTCCCATAATGGTGTATGGGGGAGCAACTTGCAAGTCTTCATCAAGCGGAGCATGTGCTAGCTAGCACGTTCAAGAAAGAGGATCCAACTTGAGAGAGTCAAGATCGTCATCATATATATCAAGTGGAATGATAAATTCAAAGGTATGATCTTTACAGGTTTTCTATTTTACCGTTCTCATGCGTTTGGAGAGACTGGGTTATAAGATTGATAGTCGTACTATCAAGAGGAGCTCTCATGTGAGTAACTTAATCGAATAATTTTGGAGAGCTCAAACCTTTGCATAATTGCGTATCATCTTTCTTGGTTCTTATTTGTCTTTTATATCCATGGGGTTTTGGTGCTTATCATGATCTTCATGGCAAGCCAAGATTTATCGAAACGGTTTTCGTAAGAAAAACTTGTTGCGTTTTCAGTGGTGAAAATATCCGGTTCGGCTTTGAGAATGTTTCCACACCTTCCATGTGTGGTAACTTCTCCATTCCTTTTTCTTTGGATATTCCTTGTTGTTATTTTTCCAATCCAATTGGATTCACCTCATTCAGAGTTCATTCACAAAAATTATGTGCGTTTTCGTTGTTGGAGGTTTTACCGGTTGTTCCTTTTAGAGAGATTAAATCTTTGCCCATTTGGTTTTATCTTACATTGTTGGAAAATGTTTTTTCTCTGCATATTATTTAATTTCTTTTTTTTGCGATTTCAACGAGCCCAAGAACATAAAAAATGGAGTCTTTATGCAAAAGTTACGACATTTCTCGTATCGGTGTTTAGTCCATTCTGGGGCATTCCGGAATTTCTGGATTCATTCCGCGGCCCGGATTCATTCTGGATCTAGTCTGGAACGTAAAAAACTCTGTTAGAATCCGGATTCATTCCGAGAATGGACCCTGATTCATTCCGGATTCGGCAAAAAACTGCATAACGACTCTTTTTTAGGGGACCTATAAAGGGCCCCTTCTTCCCCAAAAGACCTAAGACTTTCCTAGCCCGTTTTTATCTCTCTCCACCAGTTTTGACCTTGGAAAGCTTACTCCTCTCTCAATCCCTCCTATGATTCTTGCATATCTTTGAGGGAGAAGATATAGGAGATGTAGATCCATATTTTCACTAATCCATCTCTTCTCTTAGTGAGGGGAACCATTATGGATTTAGATCTTAGGATTCATTTGTTAAGTTCATCTTTGTTCTTGCTCTCTTATTCCCCCATAAGAATTTATTGCTTTTTTGGAATTTGAGAGTGAAAGATTTAAGCACTTGTGCTCTTACCATTTGCATCGGTTTTCTCTCTCTACGAGGATTCATGGAAGTGAAAGTTTGTGGACTTGTTACTCTTGGGTATTGGACCCTAGATGACTTGTGGTATTCTTGGGAGCCTCCAATTGAGTTGTGGATGTGTGCCCCAAGATTGTGGTGACATCGAGAGCCTCCAATTAAGGTGTGGATGTGTGTCTCGATCGAAGGTTTCCAATAGTGGAAGGTGAACTAGTCCTTTGTGGCGAGGTTCATCGGAGAATAGGCGAGGCCTTTGTGGCGTTGAGTAGACCTTTGTGGTGATCTCACACCCCTCCAACGAGACATACTCCCCTTGTGGGAGGAACTCGGGAATACATCTTTGTTTCCGTGTGCCTCGGTTATTTCTATACCCGAGCCTTTTACTTATGCAATTTACATTGTGATAGCCTCCATGCTTGAAGTTATATATATTGCTATCACCTTGTTACTTGTCTTGCTTAGCATAAGTTGTTGGTGCAACTAGTTGTCCCTAGAATTTTAGGTTGTGTGCTTGTTTATTTAAACACCTAGTTTATTTCCGCATTTAGAAAGGCTTAACCGGATTTTTTTAATCGCCTATTCACCCTCCTCTAGGCGAATTCGTTGTCCGTTCACTATGGAATGGCAAGAACACAAAAAGTGCTCAAATCGTTCACTCTCAAATCCCACCAAGGCAACAAATTCTATGGGTGGAGAAGAGAGGAAGAATTCAACAAATGGATCCACAAGATCTAGACCCAAAGACTTACCCTCACTAAGAGCAGAGATGGATTGGTGGAATAATATATCTAGATATTATCTCTCTTTTCCCTCTAATTGGAAGCAAGAATCATGGAGGAATAGAGATAAAAAAAAGCTCCAAAAGGTCAACAATTGTGGGGTAAAACTTGCTTTAGAAGTGGGAAACCAATGGGGGAGAAGGCCCCTTAAATAGTTCCCCCAAAATCTGCCCGTTGGGCGGTTTTGCGCGACCCGGCCTGGCCGGCCTTACGGGCTGGTTTATCTGCGCGTCCCGGCCTAAGAGCCTGGCTTAGTATGGCCTCTCCGCGCGTAGGCAGGCCACCTAACAAAGCCGCCCGGGCTGGCCTCATAGGTTGTCTTCTCTGCTTAAAGAAAATCATCTACACTAAAAAATACGATATATTTTGCCTCCGGACTCCGTTTTCGATGATCTTGGGCTTGTTGAAATCGCGAAAAATAGCACTACAAGATTATGGAAATAAATACCATATTACATAATTGGAGGATAAAACCAAATGATGAAAGGTTTGACCTCTCTATAAAGGAACAACCTGTAAAACCTCCAATATCAAAAATGCAATAAGTTTTCATGCAAAATCCATTTTTGATGAACTTGAGTTTGTCTTGAAGAACATAACAAGCTCGAAAACAACAAATAGAGAAAACACAAATAAGAGCCAATAAAGTTACTAATTTTCTATATATTTTTGAGCAATTGCTTTTGAATCTCCTATTCACCCCCACCTTTAGTCGATATATTTGGTCTTTCACCATAGCTTGGGTTTCACCCAGAGATCCCAAGCCATACTCATCAGATAAGAAAGCAAAGTTTCCCCCTTAGATATCGCCATCATCAGCACCGAATTGAAGGTTATGGCAAAGTGCCTATGTCATTTGAGCTAACCAAGTCGTATTTGACTGCCAAGTACCATGAATCACTGTCCTAAGCAACACCTCATGATGCGAAGGATACTACCCCAAGAACGACCCACACCTCGTCACCCGCCTTACTCTATGCGCACAATGCCGACAAGTAGGCCCTACCGACAAGGAGCAACTCTAGCTGGAGGAAGCCTAACACACACCCAAAGCTGAGCCCAATGACATTGCGCGCAAGACGACATGAGTGGCCTCCGATGTGATCCCACACTCCTGTCACCGTCTTCGCGCGCTGCAGGCACACAACACCGTCCACATCCTCTTGAGGGACCTTGTGTCACCATGGCAACCTAGGAGTTTAAGTTTTATAGGGCAAAGGTAGTCCGGTCTTTTGATGAAATGTGATATGTCGATTATGGTGGAGTTCGACCTTGGCGATCCGACTACTACATACACATACAAAGCGCCAATGCAGTTGCTAAACCGATCTACATGAGTTACCAATCCTGAAGAAGAACAATCAGTCTGACCGTTAGGTCTAGTTCTACATGTAATCGAGGAAAAGTAAGAACCAATAATGCAATAAGAATTTTAGATGAAATTTGATCTTTATAAAAGAGAGGGATTTTGCAAGTGCATAGTAGAGGAGATCTAGCCGACCCTCATGCCTATGACAAAAACTAGAAATAGCTGAGTTTTTTAAGTAAATAAAATTCGAGTCTAAACTAATGCCTATGGCCAGGTATATAAGGAGGAAAGGAGGGCGAATTTCGTCCAAACATGGGATGTTGGCCTAATCCTACCCTAGGTAGGCTTTCCTTCCTAGATACATACTATAAAAAGTGGCCGAGAGGTCCTGTACAAAAAATGTAGGGTTCGTTGCATAGAAAACAAAAAATTCCTACGCGAAAGACACCCGAAGGGCCAAGATCTAATCTAGGAGATGTAAGCAACAGGTAAGGAGAACATACCCTCAAAGACACAATGCATTACGAGATCAAATATCGTTGGTGATGTAGTCGAACTCACATCGATCTCAAGATCATGAAGAAAAGCGCTGCAATCCGGCAGCGCTTCCGCACTCGGTCACACTTCCAGCTTGAAGACGACCTTCGTTCCCTCGATCCAGCGGGGCAGCGGAAGTAGAGGATCCACCGGAAACTCTAACAACACGATGACGTGGTGTGGTGGAGAAATTAGACGGCCATGGCTTCGCCAAGCGGATGACCAAGAGGTGGAGCAGCAGGAGGAGGGAGAGAGATATGACACCAAGTTGTGTGTGTGGACAGGGAGGTCCAACCCTCTTTATATAGGAGGGGGAGGCAGCCACGAAATTTTGGTGCCTCCACCTCTCCCCTCGTCATGTCGGTGGAGTCTCCACTCAACCCACTCATTCTCTCATCAATTCCCACTCAAAATTCCAAGGGTTTTCTTTAATAAAAAAATAAAAAATTCATTTCTTTATTTTAATATTTGTTAATCCTATTAACAAATATTAACACTTTCACGCTTGAACTATTTTTTAATAAAACATTAACATATATCACCTTGAAATATTTCAATATTCCCCGAAACAATTCCGGTGACTATTTCAATATTCCTCGAAACAATTCCGGTGTTGTCCAAACTTTTCTACGATATTACGTATCCACTCAATCGCGTCATGAAACCTTAAGTGTGTCATCCTACGGTTCGTGAATAATGTAGACATGATCGAGAGACCTTGTAAGGTCCCCCAGAACCACTGTTCAAGGACACCTCCGATATGCATACCTTCACGATCCCAGATCACACCAGTCGTGAACAACATATCAAGTTGGTACACAGATACAATATCCATTACACGATTACACAAACACTTACAAAGTAGACATGGTCACATGACCAAGTCCACACAACTTCCACGCAGGGAAAACACACAACACACATAGCGGAAGACTAAAACACACAAACGTAGTGGAGCCCAAGTCACGCCTTAACCTACAGGCTGCTGACCGGGAGACGATCTTAGTTCGCAAGGCCATCGGCTCCGTACTCCTCTTCGTAGCTCTCCTTCTGAGACTCTTTCTCGAGGTCTGGCAAGTAAATACCAGGGACGAAACCAATATGAGTACATGTGAATGTACTCAGCAAGTCATCCATCATGTAGCTTACCAAATGAAAGTATGCTTATATGGTGTAGTAGGTAGGCTATACATAGAGTTCACTATAAATGATATATAAAAGACATATCGTAGTTGATTTTGAAAATCTCCGTATCTTTGTTGAAGAAGATACTTCAAAAGAAAATAGTATAGTTTTCTTTCTCTTATAGATATCACATGTACAATAGGTTTGGTAAAACTTTGTTAAAAGAAAGTTTTCTCTTTGCAAAACTTCTTGGAATCAACTTCCAGTTTTTGTTTAGAAAAGAAAGATTTTCTTTGCAAAACTCCTTGGAAAACAACTTCTGCCTTTTCATCAACGATACCTCCACGGTACAAGATTTCCTCCTTTCGGTACTTCATGAGTCCAACACCTTTTGAAAACTCCCTTTTGAAAACATTGACACAATGCTAGCTACATGGCCATTCAACTATCCATATCCGAGGACGCAGCTATTCCGAATAGTTTGACTCTGCAGAGGTGTACACAATCCACCAGATCTAGTACATCCGCCGTGAACAACCACAGACTGTAACAACAGTATGTAAACATCAGATAACTGATACTAACCGTCCACTATGTCCAAGCTAGTACATGTCTATCTCTTCAGTCGAGTTTTCCGACATCCCCGGCACCGGGATAATCCCCGCCAAGAGAGGATGCCCCAACTGTCGCACCCGGGGGGTAACTTAATCCCTCACTTTGTATGTCCCGTATATACCACCTAGCGACAATCGGTTCGAGGGCACGATGACCCTTATAGCAAATTGAGATAGAACACACACTAACAAGAACAAACTTCAAGTTAAGCCCTGTGCCCATGTTGGGGTAAAGTGGCAGTAGGGTAAAGCTTGTCCGGCGAAGACTAGGTTATCTTTCATTTTTCTAAAACACCATTTTCCCAAAAATGACCACTTCCACAATCCTCCGGTGGATAAGACTTCGCCTTCCACCGGGTTTACCATAAAGCCTTTGTTTTGGAAAAAAATATTTTTAGGATGTCCATTAGGGACTTATATCCTTGGTGGTAATAAATACCATATGGTGGCTATGGGCTTGGTAACACCAAGCATCAACTACTGGCATAGTAATAGTATATATAACAATAATAGTAGTAGTCACTCAATAATATTTTTTGGTAATCAAAGTTTTTGTAAAACTTTCAGAGGTAAAACATGCATTATAGATAATGATAAGTGTAGTAACAACAATCATCAGGATGGCTTGCCTTAAAGCTCTTAATGTCCCTGGCCTTGAAGTAGTTTGAACTTGACGCACAACTCCACAACTGATTCTTCGTCTCCTTCGTTTTCTAACGTCGTAAAAGAATAAAAGACACATACTCAGAACTAAAGGCCAAACACTAAACAAACAACGCATATAGCAAGCAAAACTTATACTCGCGCAAACCCTCAAAAGTTATTGAGGAAACTATCTCGCAACTCTCATGATACAAAATTATCGTCAAACACACATATGGTTGAAAAACCATATCCCACATCTTACATACCATATATGGAGTGGGTGTACCACTCTAATAATAAGATATTCAAGAGGCTAAAATTATAGCTTGTGGGCACAAAGGTGAGTCTACTAAAATAATAACAATCAATCAAAGCGATACCCAAGGCAGTGGGTATAAACAACACACAAGCAATCATCACCAATCAAGTTCGTGATTAACTAAAGCATAGATAACAACATACTAATAAACACAACACCAACACTAGCACAACAATATCCTAAGTACAATAATCATGCTAAGGTAATTACTCGGATAATTTCCAAGCAGCAAACAACACACCACAGATGAATAGGCTAGTTATAGACTATGCTTATGTCTACTTAAAGTTATGGAATCCATCAATCATGAAAATAAACAAAACAAACCAGTAGCTAAAGCAATGGTAACAAGTCATAAAGTATAATCTAAAACACAATCATCATAAAAGATAATGCTCCTTACAACTAGCATAAAAACAGGAGTGCACTAATAGTATACTAGTATGGAATACTACACAAGCATGCTATAAGAAATAATTGTATTCTACAACTAATATCAACAAGAAAATCCACAAGTCATGTCATAATAACATAAGTAATAACATCCTAAACATGCTAGTATAATCACACACTCATAAAATAAAAAGGCAACCACACTAGAGCAACTCAAACAATCTAGTGGTGACACTAGTTCATCACTAGAGAAGCAATCAAGGCTACAAGGATGCATGATGCTAAAAAAACCACTCATGAACTTAAATACCTACTAACATCACACACAACATACACTTGCTAGTAATCAAATACACAAAAATAATTCTATGAAAACATCTACTAAGCAGGAATCAATCCATTCTACTAATACATGCTTTTCTAATTAATTAAATAGCAAGCAACCCAAGTATAAACCATACAACCATCTATGCACTCAACACAAGCTTATCTAAACACTTTCACAAATCCAAACACTCAATGAAAATCATTCATAAAATTTATCAATCACTAGGAAAACATTCTATCAGCAAACAATATTCAATTTACCAAACAATAGTGAAACACTCCCTAAGGGAATATTATGTTAACAAATGAACCACCACTAAACATACTAGCATTCACAAAGAAAATACTAAATTCTTCACTTACATAAGTGAAACAAACAATCTATTTTCCTTGGTGGAAAATAATAATCAATCATATAGTACTACATGCAATTTTTACGCAAGTGCATGGTAGGGGATTTGAATCCCTATCCAAGATGCAATGGGACCAGTGGGTTATGGGCCCACTAATACCAAGGCAAATAAGGTAGCAAGGCCTCTGGTCACACCTGGCAAAAATTAATATAACAAAGTAATCCATACAAGGCTACTCATACTAGTGAAAACAAATACAAATATTACACATGCTTTGCTATAAAAGAAGGTGCAAACTAACAGAGATAATAACATAAAAATAATAGTACCAAAATGGTACTGGACTCAACTCAAGCATACCACAAACCTAGGTAAAACAAATCTACCAAGATTGGTTCACATAATACTCCAATAATAATACTAGGAGAAATAACAAATGCTACTTCTATGTTTATTTTATTTTTTACAAACATGCACACACTCTCTAAGGTAGACATATTGCAAGAAACCAACCTAATAACAAGGTTCAACACATATACACATGCTAGGAACAAAGATCCACTCAATCAAACATTTTAATTCAAACAAATGCACACATAAATAAGAAAACAGAAAAGCTGATGTTTCTAGTTTTGCTCACTAAAATTAATCTAGGGATCCAAAAATTAATCCAAGCTATGATAAGATAGATCTAGTCATAAGAAAACTCATCCAATTGGATTCACCTCAAAAACCATTTTTAAACTCCTTCTAGAAATCTTAGAAAAACCTACTGGTCATTTACATTTGGTAACTGACGTTGATGTGAGGACAAGTCCTATGGATAGATCTACTCATAGGCTACCCAAAAAAAATTGATTTGACCAAAATGGATACATATTCCAAAAGTTATGACAAAAACATTTTCACAGACACTCTGTGGCAAAACATTTGTTGTGACCAACATAAAAGTGCAAACTTGGATCTACACCGGGACATGGTTAGGAAAACATATATATAATGCCTTGAATTTTGGTTGATTTTATTTTACACGAAAACCATTTTTCACAAGGCAAAAGAAAACAAGCATATTCTATAATGAAAACAAAAGAAAAAGAAAATAACAGGGGCGGGCTGGCTTCACTATGGCGCGGCCCAACTAGCGACCGGAGCGGCCCAGCGCACGGCGCGCGCACGGTCACGCGCGGGAAAACTCCCGTTCAACGGGGGCCGTCGATCGCGGGATCGACGCCTCGCGGCTGTTCTTCCTCCTCTCTCACTCTCTCTCTCTCCGGACGCACGATAGAGACGCGGGAAGTGGCCGGTGGCTCACCGTGAGTGCTCGCAGAGGGCAGGCGTGGGCTCGGGGAGGACGTAGGGGCTTGGGGCAGTGGAGGGGCGCTGAGTTCGGGCGCGGGCGTGGCGCCAGTTGATGAGGAACGGCGGGTGCCCGTGGCGGCGACGTTCCTGCGACACACACGCATAGGGGAGAGGTCAGGGAGGGTCAAGGGATCACGGGGAACCCAACGGAGTTGAGCACGGGGGATGGGAAGGCACGGATGTGAGGTTCCTCGCCACAGGTTCCAAAAATGTCCGCCGACGAGTTTGAGCTCGGGGCGAGCTCACAGAGGCAAGTGCCTTGGTTCCTTTGGATTGGTGAGAGTGTGTGGATGTATGGGAGATTAGTGACAAAAGGGACTTGGATGCAATGGCTTATAGCCATGGGGATGAGTGAAATGTCAAGGGTGCCCTCGGGCTCATGCCATTGAATGCCATTGGGGTGTCAAGGGGCATGTCCAAGGTTGACATTGCCAAAATTGTGGTCAAGGGCCAAGGGACAGGTCAATGGTTCCCATTGGGAGCAATGGGGGTCAAGGCCAAGAAGAAAAAGGGCAAGGTATGGAGGCCCATACCTATCCACCTCACCATGTCTCCACTCTCTTCTCTCACATGTTTTCTTCACACACAAGGCTTCTAGAAGAAGGACAAAACATCCTAGGTCGTGTCCACAACCAGGTCAACACACTAGAGAAAGTCACACTTCAAATCTTGCAAGAAAAGACAAAAAAAAACATCTTCCCAAAGTCGTATCCAGCACTATTGCAAAAATTCAGAAAATTTATTTAACACTTAGAAATTTTTCTAAGTGTTGGAAAACAGAAGAAATGAGCAAAAAGTTTGGAATGTTTTCAGAGACCAAATTGATTCCAATTTTTGTTTTCCAAGTTGAAGTTTGTTAAACATGTTATAAAATTTCAGAAACATCTTTTGAAAACAAATTCGAAATAGTTTAAGGCTATGAAAACAATGTGGGAAAATGTGTACTTTCTGTTTTTCTCTGTTTTCCAAAAATGTATTTTTCTGCCTTATTTTTATAGCACAAAGACAACAAGAAAAAGATCATTTTTATTAATCCAAAAATAAAAAAAGCTTATGGATTTGTAGTACATGTAACAAGGAACAAATAAAAGTCAAGAAAACATAAAATAACATTTTATAGCCTAGTGAAAAAAAGGTGGAAAACAGGTACTTGGCTATATTTTCAGGGAATTGTTTCTATAGAAAACTTCCATAAATCATTTTGAAATTTTGTTTTCTTGGATCCAACAAAGCTAAAATTATATTTTAAGATTCAAACAAGAGTGATCCAAGCCTTGGAATAAAATCCACTCAAGTAACAACAGGGAAAATATTATAAAAGTGTTTTTAGAAAAATTGAAATTGGTTTTATCAAGAAACAAAACTTGTATTGCAAATATGATTAAGGTCATAAACACATGTTAGTTAAAACAATCATGTTATTTTTTTTTGTTGGCCCTAATTTTTTTCTTCTTGAACATAGTACAAGAATCCAAAAACTAGGGTGTGACAGACCTCCCCCCCTTAAAAGAATCTCGTCCCGAGATTCGCAGGCAAGCGAAAAGAGGGTATGGTAAAAACAAAAATGTTAGATCATTTGTTTACAAAAACATGTGTTGGTGGTTGGTAACATTAAGCACAAGTGCTTCCCCCCTTTGATTAATCTTACCAAAATCCACCGGCGGGTTCGTTTTTCCAAAGGTCTGGGTGCCACGTTCTAAACCTCGAACTTTTTGTTCCTCAAACTATAATGTCCAACCAGGTTTTATCCTTAAAACAAAGATCTACTTGTTTTCATTCTAATAAGATTATCATACCACTATTCCTCCTTTGGAGCGTAAACTCTCTCATCCTAGTACAGATCAATCCGACATCCACCAATCTTTATTAAGCATGAGCTTTCCATTGCTCATCTCCTAAAATCCAGGAAATCCACTATCTTCTCTTAATCTAATATAATCAAGTATCAAATCATTGGTCTCCCTCAAAAGTTTATTTTCTCCACGATCATATTGCTAAAGCTAAACCATCAAATATCAACAAGCATATCCAACTATGTACTACTTCTATAAATCTTTTCAAACTCTTATCTCATGATCAAATCCAAGTCATTTTCCTCAAACAATTCTCAATAGAGCGCGACAAGCTCCGAAAATATATCATCAAGAATAATCCTCTACTAAATCCAAGTCATATTGATTTTTCCTAAAAATACAAAATCATCCTTTTACATCCACCAACTTCTTCCTATATTTAATCCAATATTTCTCCGATCCATCCTTCATCAAAATCGAATATCTATTCCAATCCAACATGATCTTTTTACTACAATCAACCTTTCTGCTAAAATCCAGCATCAGAATCACCTAAGAGAACCCTTATCATCATCATCCCAATATCACAAATTCTTCTCATCATACTATTTATAATCAATCCAATCTCCCGATATATCAAGTGCTTCCTAAAATCCAATAGTTTCCACCAATATCTCTAAACCTCAAATCATTTCTTCAAGGATACAAATTTTAGTTACCGATAACTTCCAAAGTTTTGGGGTGCACAACTGGTTAGCCCAAGATATCATAATTCATCTCAACTAAAAATCATGTGATCTTCAATCTTGCACTCCTAAGCTAAACCTCAAATGAGACTCCACCATCTCATATCCTAAAATCTGTTTCCTCCAAAAGATACACAAAAGATCTTATTGTTTAGTAACAATCATAGTCCACCAATCCAATATGTTTTTCCAACCTTTCATATTTTTTTCAAACAGCTATAGAACATCCTAGGGCTTGATACCCGTGCAAATAAATCTGTTTAAGATCCATCAAAAACAATTAATCATTAGTTTTTCTTCTTTCTTACAACAAAAGAAATACCCCCTCACACTCGCAGGCAAAGCTGGTTAACTAGCCGGGCATAGTTCAACTCGGCCCACGGATAAACGAACCTGACACTATCCACGGCTAGACGGGCCTAGCATGGTTCCTTTTGTGGTGGCATGTTTACTAGGTGCGTCATGTCGTGTCAAGAAATAGGCCCCACTTCAAGGCCCATGCACGACACGTTAAGGCTCGTTTAGCATTTCTAGAATAAATTTAGCCCGCTCGGCTATTTTCTTGGAAAATACTTTAAAAATAAAAAATTTAAATACGCATGCTTGATAGGCACGGTCCAGATGTGCACGGACCGGGCACAGCCCGTTTAGCCGTGTGCCGGGACATGCACCCCCAGGTTTCGGCAACGCAAACAAAAAAGACAAAAATTCAAACAGCTCTTTCCCGTTTCAAAAAAGGCCAGATTCGTCGATCAACATGCCACAGTTTGGCGATCAACATGCCACAGTTCGGTGATCATAGTGCCACAGGTCGCCAAAAGCACGTCATAGAACGGCGACAAGGTCCGGCGACGAGTCGACAAGGAAGGGGATCAAATGGTTGGCTCCTCGGGCGAAGCAACAGACCCGTCAGTCGGCGTGGCATTCGGCACGACAGCTCTCGGCGTATAGGTGTCCTCGGTCTCGATGGCGGTGCTGCTTGGCGTAGAGGTGTCCTTGGTCGCGGCGTCGCTGTGTTTTCGGGCGCGGTGGTGCTGCCCATTGACGCTGTCATCTGGATCAGTATGGCCGAGCGCTCCGCCATGTACCACGCCTTCACCCGCGGGTCCATTGTCGTCGGGTCAGCACCAACCAGAAAGGCGAGATCCGTGTTCCGCTTCTTTGCCGCGACGTTCGTCTTGAGGAGCTTGAGCTTGACCGTTTGCTTCTCCATGAGATCGTCTCACCTAGACTTCGCCTGGAGCTCTCTCAGGGCGGCGTGACTTTTGGCGTTGGAGATGCACAGGTCGATCGATGCCTAGAAGCGCTCTGCTACAGGTGCCGAGTCCCTCGCTGCCTTGGTCTTCTTGTTGCCAATCAGACGCTCTTCGGCGACTTCTGGTGGCGCGTATGGGTTGTAGACGCTGTTGTTCTTGACGAGGGGCAACCAGACCTATTTCCACTTCTGGCATGGCTCGATTCGGGTGAACACATGTAGAAACCTGAAGTCGCGGTCGTTGTTGTCATGGCGGTACAGCTCGAACATCCGGAGCATCTGCACAAAGAATGACACCCGATCGGTGAAAGGCATGGTGAAAGACCGGCGCCGATCGGCGAAAGACACGACGATGTTTGGGCATACCTGGCGGTCAATGCTGGCGCCGCTCTCTGGGCGGGCCTAGACCTCCTCCTGGATGCCATGCCATTTGTTGCAGGCATGCTGGATCGTCGCCCGCCTTCTCGCCGCAGTCCATGTGTATGCCTTTGAATTGGACGTCAACCAGGTTGCGCTCGTCGAACGCCGTCTTGACCCTTCGCCAGTAGTTGCCGATGTTCTAGTTCGCCCTGGTGA
The DNA here is from genome assembly GCA_028641055.1 of Alopecurus myosuroides. Classification (NCBI taxonomy): domain Eukaryota; kingdom Viridiplantae; phylum Streptophyta; class Magnoliopsida; order Poales; family Poaceae; genus Alopecurus; species Alopecurus myosuroides. The sequence continues at coordinate 25,509 of JAPCYS010002321.1, read as the reverse complement.
TCGGGTCGATGCTGACGGTCTTCCATGGTTCGGCAGGACACTCGTCTTCCTTCGTCGACCACTTGATCCGTGGCTCTCCCAGCGGCTTGGCGTTCTCCCGGCGCTTGCGTTTCCCATTGGCGGCCACCTGCGACATCTCGGCTGGATCCAGCTCTTCCACCTCCTCGCCAGCATCGTCGAGGTCGAGGTTGTCCCCTTCCCCGTCTGCTTCCTGCGATTTGACCTACGTGAAAAACCCGAGGGAGGAGGCGGCGGCCGCCGAACCGGAGGCGATGATGTCGTCCATCTCAGCGTCCGTGGTGCTGAACTGCGGTGCCGAACTTGAGCTGGCACCGAAGGCGAGAGGACCACGGCGCAGAACTTGAGCTGGGACGGATGGGGAGTGGGCGTACGAAGATGGGGAGTAGCCGTAGGGCACGTTGAGGTCGGCGGCGAACACGAGCACAAATGGAGGGGCGCGTGGCGCGGGTCAGTGCTGGAATGCATTGTTGGGGTTGAAGCCGCTGAGAGGATCACCGTCGACGTAGTCCGGCGATGGGGAGTACCTCCACACCTGTGGCAGAAGCCGGCCGCCGGCGAGACGACGCTCTGCTGGCTTCCCCATGGCCCGTGCAGGATACGGGCTTGACGCCGACGTCGCGGGACTCCTCTTCCGCCGTCGCCGCGTTCCTAAGCTTCTTGGCTTCCAACCTTCTTCGCCTGTCGTCGGTGACTGTCGTTCGGCGATCCAAGTCGGCTTTCCACTCGGCGTTCGTCATCCCGGCCGACCTCGGCAACGGCCTCCTCGTCCTCCTCGTCTTCGGCTGCTCCTCCTTTCAAGCGACGCGCAACTGCTTGTACTTTTTCGGCGGCATGGCGAGCGAGATCTATGGAGGGAAGGAAGGACGGGAGCTGGCGGGGAAGTAAGTAGTTGGGTGCACTGGGGGGAAACGGGGGAATAGCGCGAAAACAGAGCATACTCGCCGACAGGGCGGACCCACGCGTGTTTTCGCTTCGTCCGGTGCCCCAAGCACGCTGGGTTTGGCCTGGGTTCGCAAGACGCTAATTTGGTCCAAACCGGGGCTGTCGCACTTTCTAGGGACGGGACTGGACAAAAACGGCGTACCAGCGAAAAAAATGTGGCCCTCCGGGGCTCGTGGGGACGCTGGAGATGCTCTTAGGACATGCCCTAACGGGGCGGCCCACAGCATGGGCCCAGGTGGCCAATTCTGCTCACGGGGACAGCAAAAGACAGTCTCCCACTCTCGCTCACACTCGCACACACTGGAGACCGGAGAAAGAAAGGGGGAGCAACGGCTGCATCCTCAATTCCTCATTCCCCAGCTGCGAAAACAAATCGACAGCCGCGAGCTGCATCCCCACTCCCCAGCTCCGGCTGCTCGCCTCCGAATAGAAACTCAGGCCCTAGCTGAGGTATTTGCCTTCCCTTTGCCCATAAATCCCGCACAATCGCTGCCTTCCTGCCTGCCGCTACTCAAGATTTGATTTCTTTTCTTTTGTCTGACGCAAACTATGTCTGCATCTGTGCGTCTCCAGAGAAATCCAGGTCACGACTCGCAGGATCATGGATGCGGAGGAGGAAGCGTCGGTGAGCATGGCGGAGGAAGACGACGAAGAGGACGCCGGCAGCGTGGCTCTCGGTCCCCAGGTTCCCCTCAAGGACCACCTCCAGCTCCTCAAGGCATGCATAATCCCCCACCTCAGCTGTCTTCTCTTTTTTTCTCGGTCGATTCCAAGGATCGATTCTCATCATTCGCTCACTCGCTTATTCATCACACATCACGGATCTATTCCCGATCCATACGCAGGAGGGGGAGGACGACAGCCTCAGGAGATGGAAGGAGCAGCTCCTCGGAGACGTCGACACCACCAAGCTCGGAGGTACTACTACCTCTCCTACTACGACAGCCTCAGGAGATGCTTAGACTGTCTGTCTGACTGACTGTTCCCTTGCTATGTTCAGAGAGTGCAGAGCCGGAGGTGACCGTCCTGAACCTGACCATCCTGGCACCGGGGAGGCCGGACCTGGTCCTGCCGATCCCCTTCGCCGCGCCGGCGGACGACAGGGGTCACGCGGCTTTCGTCCTCAAGGACGGGAGCCCCTACAGCTTCCGCTTCTCCTTCACCGTCGCCAACAACATTGTGTCCGGCCTCAAGTACTCGCACACCGTCTGGAAGACCGGAGTAAGAGGTGACTCGCTACCACTGTCAGCTTGTCTGTCTGTCAGTTGTATGTATGGATTCACGCCTCAACTTGTAGGCATTTAGATCCTCCTCATTTGCTTGTTGATTTTAAAGCAGTTCTATGCTGTGTGTAGCAGAATGGTTCTCAAGCAAGAAGGTGCCCAAATTATGTTGATTGTTTCACTCGGGCTCACTCACCGAGTTCATTTTATAGTCTATAATCATCCATCAAGATGATGATGATAGTCATGTTGCACACAGATGTATCATCATGTTGCACACACACACACATATATATATATCTATTCCCTCCCCACATGTTGCCCGTAAATAACTCGAGTCCTTCCGTTTTGTAGTGGAGAATCAGAAGGTGATGCTCGGGACGTTCGGCCCTCGGCAGGAGCCTTACACCTACGACGCCGAGGAAGACATCACCCCGAGCGGTATCTTTGCGAGGGGTTCTTACTCTGCCAAATTGAAGGTAAATTATCTCGGAACAGGCACGACGACAAGTGATAGCTCTAGCATGTTATAGCTAGACAGTTATTCCAGTGAATCTATCTTATACTGACCAGTGTGTAATTTTCTGAATTTTGGTTGCAGTTCGTGGATGACGACGGGAAGGTGTACTTGGACATGAGGTATTGCTTTGAGATTAGGAAGGACTGGGGAGGAGTAGCCTAACAAGAGTCGGTAGTAGGGCGATGTTACGGGTGCTTTAGGCTGGCTGCTAGTTATGTATGACTGTGGATGGCGCTAATTTGCAGTGATCTGATGGCCTGGAGTGAAGTGGATCTGCATCCCATTTGGCCTTGTATGTTTTTTTTTTTTTTTGCGAATGGCCTTGTATGGTTGCTCCTCTCTGAATTTGAATTTGCATGCTGATAATGACAATTAACTGCTACTACCGTGTTAGCAATACGGGTATTTTTGCTGCACTCCGGTCTGCCTGATTGCCTCATAGACATATGCTGCAAGCACATCGGCTACTTTTTTCTTGATGTACTATTTCATAGAGGCATCAAATTTTATGCAGCACCAACTCATTGAGTTCTATTGGCTGAATACAATTTGGGCCTTCCTCCTCATGCTTGGCAATATAATTCTTAAGGCGGTAAAATCTTTAATACGAGTCATTTACTGTGATGACTGCGTCGCCTACGTGGCGAGCAATAGTTAAAGGGAGAGAGGCTATGAAGCTGGGTCTCATTCGGAGAGTAGGCGATGGGAGAACGACCGAGATTTGGCATGAGGCCCGTGTGTCGACCATCCGAGGTACCAGTGCACCTAGTTGCTGATCTAATTGATGCGGACACTGGGGACTGGAAGGAGTTGCTGGTCCGAGAGGTTCTGATCGCGTCGGACGCAGAAGCAGTGTTGGCTATGCCACGGGCGAGAGGAACATCTGAAGACTTTTGGGCATGGGCCTTCGAGAGGACAGGGACCTTCACAGTACGGTCGCTGTACAGATACTTGATCGAGAAGAAATTAAGTCTTGATGAATCTCCAAGGAGCTCGACTGAAAATAGCCATGGCTGGAAGGAATTGTGGAAGCTACAAGTTCAACCGAAAATTCGTATTTTCTGGTGGAGGTTAGTGCGGAATCTCTTGCCGTCTTTTAGTGAGCTGAAGAGGAGACATATAATGGAAGTGGCTAATTGCCCTATGTGCGGCCATGAGGAAGAATCATTATTTCATGCACTGGTGACTTGTGTCCACGCAAGGAAATTTTGGGATGCAGCAGTACAGTTTTTCGATTTCCATCTACCGAAATTACATCCTGTGACTTGGTCAAGGGACTTGCTAGATCCTAGTTTCATAAGCAGGAGACGAGGAGCAATCGCAGTGTCAGTTATGTGGGCTATTTGGACTAGTAGGAACAAGTATGCTCACGAGGAGATCAAATATCAGCCATTGCAGTCTATGGCATTGATAGAGGAGATGATATCATCACTCGACATTCCTAGGGAAGAAAGGGAGAAAGGAGTACGGCTGAAGGAAAGGTGGAAAGCACCAGAAGAGGGGTGGATCAAGGTAAATATTGATGGCTCTATCAGCTCGGTCCAGGGATGTGCAGGAGCGGGGATGGTAGCTCGAGATCATATGGGAGCTGTCATCATGAGTAGATGCGTAAGGCATACGGCGATATCGGACCCTTTCATCAGTGAATTACTGGCATGCAGAGATGCGGTACGACTTGCTGTTGATTGTGGTTACCAGAAGGTGATTATCGAAACGGATTGTGAGGAATTATGTAAACTGTGGCAAGGAAGAAACACAAAGTCTATGGGAGCTGGAGTTTTTCGTGAGATGGTGGCGAGTCTCACAAACTTGCAGGGGTTCAAGTTACAAGCGATTCGAAGGAGTGCTAATGAAGCAGCTCATGCGTGTGCGAAAGCTGCGTTAGTCCTAGAGGATCCTATTAATTCCTATGATGTAATCCCTGATTTTCTGATTGCAGCTGTGCAATCAGACATGAACCATATATGCAATGAATAAAATGCCTGATGAGGCGGATTCTCAAAAAAAAAAAGTCATTTACTGTGATACAAATTGAAGTGATGGTTCACTTTTTTTTTTCATTTTATTGGACTATGTATCATATGTTTATGTATGCTGCTGCAATGGCACAAATAAAGGATGCTGCATAAGTAACGAAAATTACATTCTACACACGAGAACTAGTGATCCCGTTAAAAAAAATCATTTTATATCACCTAAATATTCTTAAAAAAAAATACATACAAGTACATATACATGTCTAGTACTATGTATGACCAAATTCCTTGGCCGAATTCAATTTTGTGTCTTCCTCATTTGCTCTGGTACAAATTGAAGTGTAAATATGGTTCACCTAAAGGTGATGGGTGAATAGGTTTTCACAACCACCTAAGATTTTTGCTACACAACTCACTCTTTTTTCCTTCATTTCATTGAATTATGTATCATATGTTTATGTGTTCTCCTGCAATGGCACAAACAAAGAATGCTGCATAAGGGCTTCTTTGGATTGTAGGATTTTGAAAACATAGGAATAGGGAAAACACATGAATTTTAGAGGATTGTTGAGGAAGAGTATAGAGAGATAGAGTGAAACTACATTAGACTTCTCAAAAGAAAACTAAAATGAGGTTTGAGCTCACGTTGAGAATCATATGAAATTGGGGGCAGATTCCATAGTAAATTGGTAGTCCCAATCCTATGATCCAAAAGGCTTCCATGAAAAAATTCCTTAGGATCCAAATCCTTTAGAATTCCTACGAAAATCTAACAATTCAAAAAGAGTCTAAGTAATATTGTTTTCGAGCGACACTGATGCTTATAGAGGAGAACATGCAGGTGCTTCGAGGTGGCTGATTTGGGAGTACAAGGAGCCCAGCCCAACACACTCCAACAGCGTGCTAAAAAAGGAAAAAGTCCATTTCAAACCCCAAACTCATAGAGCCTCGGCGAATCGAACCCTGACGTCGAAATCCCTGTCGTTTGTACCCTGAATTATTGGATCCCGGTCTAAATCAAACCCTGAAGCTGTTTGGTATGTTGGGAAGTAACAATCCCGACCGGGATTGCAGGTTACTCTCACCGACAGTTGGGTCCACGTGTCATATTTATCTACTTCCCTCTTTCCCCAAGTTTATTTTTTATTTTTTTCAATCTGAATCGATCCGATCAAGTAACAACATCTGCAGGCATCCCGTGCGCTAGAAAAGTCGTGGTAGTGCGGCGGCGAGAGACAGACAGCTCTGCCTCTAGCGCTCATCTTGGCTCTTGGGTGACCACCTCCCTGGAGCACGGTGCTAATCCTTCGTTCCATGCTGTCCACCGCCGGCGTATGTGTCGAATCTGTAACTCGGCAAATCCCTCAGGTGAACCCATAGGGTTTCGAATAGGAGAACCCATGAGCGCTGGTGACGATCGTCGGCTAGACAGGGGGCACAATTTACCCAGGTTCGGGGCCCTCGTAGAGGTAAAACCCTTACTTCTGCCTCTGTCGATCTGTATTATCGAATAGATCGGTTACAATGATGATTGCTCAAGTCGAGAGTACAATCTCGAGCTCAAGGCTTTGGTGGTGCGGTATTGCTTGGTCCTCTCTCGGTGGTTCTCCTGGCCTTATATAAGCGGCCAGGTCTCAAACCCTTCCCGGAGAGGACTCGAACTCTAACCCTATGTCGGTCATAAGTTTCATAACTTAACCCGCAAGGCATTGCGGGTAGGCTTCAAGTGGGCCTTCCAGAATACTCCAGGGGTCTTTCTCCTTGGGCTTTAGCCTTGGGCCCAAGACGGGGTGTCTTTACTCGCAGGGTCCAAGTTCCATCCCTTCGTCAGTAGCCCCCGAGCGTTTGCTCGATAGGGATCTTCCAGTCGAGTAGATGGTCAGATTTTTCATCCCGCTTTCTTTCGGATAACCACCATGGTCATTTCTCGGAGGGCGTGTACCCTGTGTGATGAGCCTTTATACCCGAGTATCGAGTAATGAAAGTGCCTGTTTTTATGGCTTGTTTATCGCAGAAGGATGTGGCACAGCAGCTTGGCTCTCCCGAAATATCAGGGCCAATTAATTGCAACTAGGGCAAAAACATTTCTGGCCTACACAGATACGAGACCTCCGACTCGAACCCGATGAGGTGATCATTGCGACTGGGCCGTAGTGGTCTTACCGAGTCAAACTTAACCTATGGGGGTACCCGGCGCGTCCGCTAGGATTTTTCTTCGTGTTGTTGACACGGAATTGTACCAGAAGACGCAGCTTGAGTGCGATTTCAGGCCCTCAAGAGAGATCTTTTGGGTCTTACCTTCATATTTGAAAGAATATGGCATCCGGATGTACCTAGTCGGCTGAACAATCCAGGTCTATGATGCGTAAACATCGTGCGAATGAGAGGCAGGATCTGCCTACTCGCGTAGTTTTGAGCTTGTGGTTTTGTAGATATGAGAACCAACCTATCTTTGTCTATACGAAAGAGTTTTCGTGTTTGGAGTTTTTCCCTTGTGAGAGAGATTTCACGCCATAATCTGTCCATACGAAGTTATTTTCGTCTTTGGAGCTTTAATCCCATACGAAAGAGCTTTCGTGTTTAGGGTACTGTTCCCCTGTGAAAGAAATTTCACGCCATAATTTTTCCATACGAAGTTATTTTCGTGTTTGGAGCTTTACTCGGAAGATTCGCCATCTTGATGATGCACGCTATGACGTCACAGCGCATTTTTATCCTCCCGATGGGACGTGACGGGGCAAGAGCAGAGATGCTGGCCCACCTTGTCAGCTTTTTGACCGGAAACGAGACGTCGTTCCCGGTTTTTACGCGAACTGCGCACAGTAAATGCGCACGATCCACTGTTAGGATCGTGGCACGAAACAGAATCCGCCGCCCTTTCGTTTCGCCTTTGCACGCGGCGGCCCCGATGAATGCCACGTAGCCCAGTAAACGATCAGGATCGACTGGCGCTGTGTATAAATGCGGGCCTTAGGTGAAACGGTGAAAATTTCCCAGCCTTCGTCTTCCTCGTTCTCCAATCTTTCTCTCTGCTAGCTCGCACCAGCGCCAATGGCAGGAAGCAAGAAGCGCGGCGCCGCTGTTTCTTCATCGAAGGCGCCGGAGGAGGTTCCTGCGCCACCCGCACCGCGCTCGGGAGATTGGCGCTCGCCCAACACCACCCAGAAGAGCATCAAGGAGATGCAGCGGGAGGGGTTGCTGCCTCCGGAAGCTGAGAAACGGGTGCGCCTTGGCAAGAAGGAGGAGGTACCCAATCCTCACGCGAACGAACGCGTGGTTTTCGCGGACCACGTGTCGCGCGGACTCTCCTTTTCTCTTCACCCCTTCCTCGTGGCATTGCTGTATGTCTATGGCATACAGCTCCACGATCTGCCTCCGAATGCAGTGCAGCACATCTCGTGCTTCATTGTATTTTGCGAGTGCTTCTTGGGCATTCGCCCATATTGGGGCCTCTGGAAGGCCCTATTCAAGGTTCGAGTCTTCCGCGAGAGATCGCAGGTACAATCTGAGCCGGGCGAGACGCTACGCACGGGTGGTTTTGGCATTCAGGCGAAATCAGAAAACAGCTACTTTGGGATGTACTTCATCGACTCCGCCCAAGGATGGAGGAAGAAGTGGTTTTACGTCACCGACGACAGCTCGGGTGGGATTCAGGAATTCCACCCGTTCGCTGTTCTGAAGAGGCGGAAATCCTGGGCGCATAGACTGTCGGCTGAAGAGAACCAGATCGTTACGCTGCTACTCACCAAGGTGGCCGCCCTTCGGGATCAAGCCGCTGGAGTCGTGCTAATCGGGCTGCACCTGGCGAGCATCTTCCTCAAGCGCAGGATTCAGCCCCTACAGCACAGGCCTTCCACGATGTGGGAGTACCAGGGCACTGAAGACCCCAGTCGCGTGAGACGCGAAGAGCTCTCGAACGTCGAGTTCGAGAAGAAGATCGGGGCCATCACCAGCTTGAAGGTGGGCGAAACTTTCCCCGACTGCACGGTCGCAGCTTTCGAGGCATCAAGGCCTCCGCCACCCGAAGTAAGTTTGTCTTTCCTTCAAACTTCATTTCTTCCCTTGTTCTGAAAGTTGGCCGACTGAATTTTTCTCTTACTTTTCTTCTGTAATTCTTTGACAGAGCCTAACCGTGGCCACCTGCTACCCGCCAATGTCCTGGGAGGATGCCTCGGATTTGTTGGCGAGTAACTTGGACGTCCCAGCCGACACTAGTGTTGCTGATGCCTCCTCGAGCTCCAAGAGTGACTCCTCGGATAGTGCGGAGGATTCGGGTGACGGTCTCCTCCACCGCAAACGCCGTCAAGTGGAGGGTGATGAGGCCACCTCCAAGGACAACTCTTTGGAGGAATCGCCCGGGAAGGGGCCCCTCATCGTGACTCCGCTGCACACGCTCGCCGCTTCTCCTTCATTTCCAAATATCCAAACCGCCTGGAATGCGGATATGTTGGATGACGAAGATGACGACGAGTAAGTTTTTCTTCTTGTTCTTAGTCGACCATTTTTCTTTCGCGTCTTTTGACATATTGTCTTCATTGTAGTCTGCAAACTATCAGCCCACATAGATTCGTCTCTTCTCGTCCTGACAAGAGGAAGAAGGTTGAAACGGCGGGTGGGTCCCCTACCGCCGACATCGTGCAGAATTCACCGAGTGTGGCTCCTACAGCGGCGACTACGGAATACAGAATTCCTAGTCTTGCTGCTGGGGCCTCGACTCCGAAGGAGGTGTCGGGTAGCTCAGCGGATCCTCTTTCCTTCGCCCAAGGCCAGGTAAACTTTGCTGCTTGCTTCTTCAGTACTCCGTCAATTTGGATATGTTTTTTATCGGGGTGCACGGCAGTGCTCCCGATGGGAGTAGCCCCCAAGGCTGTAGTTGATCGCATGCGATTGGCTACAGGCTTAAAGATAGACCTTTTCCTTTCTTCTGGCTTTATCGGGTGCACGACAGTGCTCCCGATGGGAGTAGCCCCCGAGGCTATACTCGAATGTTTTCAATCGTGTATAGGCTCAAATTTCTCTTTTCTGATTCTACAATCTTCATATTCTTTGCGGTCCCTTATCGATTCCCTTGTGGCCGTTGGTCGTCGTGTCTTTCTTGCCGAAGCGGAATGCAGTACCCTTCGGTCGGATCATGATCGAATCACCAGCGAAAATGAGCTCCTTCGAAGTGAGTCTATTTCCTTCCCCATCTTTATCTCTGCCAATTTCTTTGTTTCTGATAATCATTGCCGCGCAGCTCAAGTTGAGTTTATGAAGGCCGAGAAGGCGAATGCCTCCACTCGGGCAATTGCTCAAGAGGCTCAGTCGGCAGCTACTCGAGAGGAACTTGAATCCTCCCGCATGTTGTCGGCTGACCTCGAAGGAAAGCTTGCGGCCGTCCAAGATGCTCTGGAAAACCTAGAGGAGGCTGGCACGAAGGCGGACTCCGACCTTGTCGAATTCCTTCGTCCTCTAGACGAACGGTTTGCGGGTAAGTTGCTTTTGGTCTATTGTCATCTTCTGGTTGTCTGATAGGTCCTCAGATTTTAATATTTTCCTTTGCAGGTCTTCTGGGCGTCCCACTGGAGCTTCCTAGTGTCCACCGGGTGGATGCGCTGACCGATTCCTGCGCCCAGCTCAGGAGGCACGCCGAAGAGATCTGCACCCTGATTGGCGATGCCGTTCGAGTACTGACGCAGCTTCACTGTGGCCTCCTAGTCAACGCCGTGTCTCCACCTGCGCTGGGTGATCTCTTGAAGATTTTCTCGGAGAGCAATCTCCTTGGCGCCTACGCGGTCGCGCAGTCGGAGTCTGGGGCGAAGACCGCCATCCAGTTCGCGCTGGCGCATGGAGTCACCGGCTTCGAAGAGGCGTACTCGGACCTTCCCGTCGATCCTTCTACGGGCGAAAAGGTAGGGCTTCGTCGTTTTGGCGAGCCAGCCGGAGTCCTTGCTCGGAAGTTATCTGAGTTGTTCGCCCGTGCTAGGGGAGGCACCGTCGCGAGTGGCAGCACATCTGCAGCTCCTTAGTATCTTTTCTTTGTATTTCGCTATTTCGATTGTAATGAACCTTGGGATGCATTCCCGTATTTTCATCGTTTAATCGAGATGTTTTTTCTGAGATGCTTACTGTGACTGATTAGCTGTGTGTTTCCTCCCGATGGGAGTAGCCCCCGAGCACCTGTCGAATAGGTGGTTGTTATATCTCGAATGGGGGCATCTTATTCCTTCAATTTCCATGTATTGTTCCAGGTAGCCGGGTGTAACATCCCAGTGTTTGGGAAGTTATAAGGATCTAAATATAATATGTGCATCTGCAAAGCATGCATCTAAAAGTACGGGAAATTTTGGCGCGAAAGTTTAAACGAATCAAAGTGACCAAAGTTTCACTTGACATGATGAAATAGGTCTAGTTCATCTAGTCAGGAGTACATTTGGAGTGATCTTTATAACATAGTATCTTTACAAACCAAATCATTTGATTACACAAACCATCATTGGTTGTGATTAACACAAATTCTTAACAACCTTAACCACAAGTCTATAAGTGACTTGGGATAATTCACTACCTATCTAGAACTCAAACAGGGGTGAGTATCCAAATCTCATAATTGATGACCACACTTCCACAAGTTAGTAATGCTTGGAGGAATAATCTTATCAACAAATATTTTAGACTCTCAAAAACATGAACTACTTAGGTTATCAATCAATCTACACAACATCTTTGTAAATCATCCCATAACAACTAAGTGAACCCTCACAAGTAAATAACAAAGGTTCAACAGAACACAAGTGATACAAACAAGTGTTAACCCAAGTCCCACAAGTGGGAAGTAACTTAATTATCATATATTTATCGAATATGTACATATCTCCTCAACCATAAAAGAAGTATCTATAAGAAGTAATAAATCTTCTTAAACTACTTCTAAACCTTGACCATCACACATGATATTCCCAAATCTTATATCTGCATTATGAATGACAAAGTTAATAAAGTGATGAATATAAAGTAGATCATGACACCTGGGAGAACAAATAACAACCATGATCAAAGACATTAAGTCCAATCACTTTATCATGCTCAATGTTTCCATCATCTCAACAAGTGAGCATATGAAAGTTCAACCCATTAATGAACCAGTAGATCAATTTACTATCAAGTCATCATTTCACAAACACTCCACATTTATATTCAACTCATTATTCAACAACTAAAGTATCTCTGGATACAAGTAATGAATAACAACAAGATATAACCCCTATTAGAAGAATTGGATTGAAAGCTAAATAAAACCAACCCTGTATAAACAAGTACCTATCTTGTAGGGAATAAAATAAGAAGTATATGGAAGGATAGTAAAGCATGAACTAACTCTTAAATAAAGATCTTTCTACCCTGTTTAGATTATCTTGTTTCCTCATTCCCCTCCAAGATATTCTGCAAGAGAAGAAACCACAAGACATGAGGAACTACAACATGAAGATTCTCAAGAAGATTATTTAGAGTGTACTTGAAGTGCTATTCTAATATATTATAAGAGTACTTGGAAACTCTTATATCTTGATATGATCTTATTAACTCTCTGGAAATAGTGTGATACTCCAATGTTAGTGTTATATAGAAGTAGTTTGATAACAAGACTAGCTATCTTGTTAACAGATCACTTTTGTATACTCAAACACTTGAGTGTCTTACACAAACCAACAGAAGATTGAATAACCTGGTACATCTCAGCCTATTGTATATGAGTTGTAATTTGGAGGCAAGACTAGCTACCTTGTTAACAAATTCTTCTTATATGCACATGGCAACTTGGTGTCATAAAATAAACTCATATTCTTTTATAATCTTCTAAGTAAAATCTTTGCTTGGAATCACTGTTTGTTCTCACCACAAGGGTGAGATAGTTGAGGATTGAATCCAAGAGATGATATTACTTGCAATTGATACAAGGTGAAAACAGAAGACTAGTGGCAACTAGAGAGAAGCACATCAAGCCACAGAAGAGCACAGGAAGCAACACTGCCTCAGTAAGGGAGCAAAAGTATTTCTCCAGTAAATCATTAGGATATAATAGAGAATCAATAACCTCTGTCAAGCTCAACAGAGATAAGGAACAAATAGTAACTCTCTTAGATGGAAACAAGTATCCATTAAGAAAGAACAACAAGGTTTTGCATCCACATGTTTTGATATGTGGAGGTAAATGAAAACAAGCTTAATACCTTGTTTTCTAAATCCTTTTCATAGATAAGATTAACAGGTGATAACAAAAAATTCATCTACATATAACCATGTAAATGATTACATGTTCCAAAACAACATGAGATAGTATCCACATTTGGAAGTTGGAGAAAAACAAACAAATGAGGTTTCAAAGCCACTCATGCATTTCATTTGATCCAGTACTAAAATTAACAAATATAGTTTACATACACCCAAGTGTGATGTCAACCAATCTTGCTCAGAGTTTCAAATAGGAAAATAGCAAGGTCCATGAAAGAAAACAAATTCATTTCTTACTCAATGGCATTTGGTATGTCATGGAGCAAAATACCCTAATTGGATGCATTTCATCACCATATATAAAAACACTACTCACTAGTGTTACCAAACTATTCTCCATAAGGGATTACACCTAAAAGTGTCCAACTATGATACACCACCTTGGTATCCACAATATGGAGTGTGTACTTATAAATATGCTTTAGCATAGTTTTAGAGCTATTAGTAATAAATTAAAGAGGAGAAAACAACAAATTCACTTAATCTCGCACCCTAAATAAAAAATACAAATATTATTCAATTTCACCAAAACAAAATATGGTGAGGTTGCAAATTTGATGAGCTATCCAAATATATTTTTTAATAATTTTTAGGTTCACAAAAAGGTCCAGAAAACATAGCTTTTATTCTCAGTTTTAATAACAGAAGGACTTGAGTGTAAATTGTAGAAATTACAGGGGGGTATTGAAAATCGCATTCTATTTTCCTTTCTTCTTCCTCTGCCAGAAGGCAGAGGAGAAGGTCGCCGTGGCATCCTTGACGGCCACGTCCTGCTCGCCGTCTTCGGGAGGGATAAGAAGCAGGAGGGCGCCTCCAACTTGCCCTCCGTCTCCTCTCCTCTCATTCTCCCTCACTTTCCCCTCTCCCTGTGAGAAGAACACCGGAACCGAAACCCTAGTTTAATTGCCGCCGCTCGTCGTCGTCGTGTCCGGCCACGGGAGGGCAAGCTGAGACCACTATCACCTCCGCCTTGATGTCCTCTACCGAGATGGGGAGTCTCGTTTGCTGGGAAGCTCGGACAAGGCCCAATCGCACCGTCTTCCACAACTCCGGCCGCCGGAAAAATTCTCATGTCACCGTCGATTTGGACCAAGCCGAGAGACCTCGACCAGTTCTTCATGCTCCTGGTGAGTTGCCGCACCTTATGGTGCATTTGCCTTCGAGTTCTGTCCACAGAGTAGTCCAGACGCCGTAGCCCGTGAAACTCCGCCGTTGAGCTCGCCGCCGGCGACTCCTTGACCATTTGGTCACACTACCGTCCCCGTACTCGCCCGAAGCTCCTCTAGCACATGAGCCGAACCAATCGCCACAATTTGCTAGGAATTCCTCAATTTTAATCCATCAGTGAGGATTCGAGTTTGAGTGATGTCATCTGTGACGTCATCATGACGTCACAGCCCTTTTTCCTTTTTCTTTTTCTTTTAAATTTTAGTTTAAACCAAATATGACAGGTGGGACCCACCTGTCAATTTAAAAACAGAAAAATCAACTTAACTTAATAAATAAATATCTTTTAATCTATTACTCAGAAAAATAAAACTCATATACCAAAATGATTAGAAAAATATAATCTAAATGATTATCAACTTTTTAAAAGTATGTGATAAAGTTTAAAAATTAATATTTTCTTTAATTAAATTAAATCAATTAAAATTGTGAAAAATAGGAAATAAATCATAAAATCAGAAAAATACAAGTTATATACCAAAATGCTCAAAATGGCCAATACAACTCATCTATGGTGTTTGTAAGTTCATTTGATCAAGTTTTATGTGTGCAATAGATTGCTTAGTCATTTAATTAATTTAAAATTGAGAAATTAATAATTTATTCAAATATTTTCAGAAAAATAAAATGTTATATCAAATTAAAGAGAAAAGAATTTCCAATTCAAATATGTCAAAGATAAAACATTTAGTTTAACTTATAAACTTGTTTCTGTGGGTATAATGGAATTTGATAATATTCTATTATAACAGAAATAACTGCAACACTATTATTTTCTTTACTAACAAAATTCTCAGGTTTTCACACCTACTAAAACCTATCATCACAAGTCATCAGCAAGTATTGTGATGATAGAGTTAGCTATGCTAGTTCACAATTTTTCAACTAAACTCATTGTCATTAGCTCTACACTTTTGGAATATAAAATCAAACATGTTTGTTACCTTTTCAATAATTGTTTACCATGTGCTATTGTCTTGTTTCCTAACCATGTTATAACACTTCTACTTTAACATGATAACAATTGTTTGGTCAATAAAAGTGAAACACACTTAAGCCTAAAAGAAATAACAACATCACCACAAGTAATTAACCATTCACCTAAAACCTGTGTGATTACGATACCGTATCAAACGTGGCTTACACTTGTAAGCTGGGGTATTTTCCAGTGGATTTCACGATGCATCTCATTACTATGCATGTATCATCTTGCCAGTGTTTTCTGTAGTCCTTACCGGGACTACTTTGCTATCTTTCAGATGTTTGGATTTCTCTACGCGACCCTCGAACCCCGAAGACCTGGATTATTATTGTTATTTCAACATCAGGCAAGTTCATCACTTGCTCATATCCTTTGCAGTACTTCATAACAAACTAATTGCAAAAACCCTATTGTATTATCACCTACTCTCAAAAGAATGCATGATCCTATTTTTATAATAATATGACTACCTGAATGACTACCCGAGTGGTAGTGTTCTGTTTGGTGGGCGGATGGAACCATGGTAAGATGAATAGGTCAAAGGAAGGTTCCATCTGCATGGGAACGTATTACCTAGGAGTTAAACAACTGCCGTCAGGATTCTTGCGCCGTAAATTCGCGTTGACCATGGATCTTTTGTGGGGGGAGTAAGTCAGCCGTGATACTTTTCTCGTTCGCATGTCAACGGACTGCCAGAGACGTACGCTGTAGGTCTTGCGGGACTACATGCACATGGGTGGGAGCCCTTACGTCCCACGGGCTCTGGGGTCTATGAGTGTCTGCCAGGGGCGCGTAGATCTCCATCGTGAGGGGTGGAATCAGGCGTTCAACCTGCTGGCAGAAATGGGTGGGCATGCGTTGTGCGGAGAAGCACGGTTTGGCTTGGACCAACTACCGGGCCCCACACCTGAGTGGGAGTGGACAGGATCTCGAGCCTGGTTGTGCAACATGGTCTTGGTCGTCCATGGGTAAAGTAACGCACCTCTGCAGAGTGTAAAAGGATGTGACATGTTACCCCTTGTTCCGGGAAGGAGCTGCGAACGCCGCAGGAAAGGCAACTCCATGAAAGTTCTAATCCTGTGAAGATCTGGCGGGCATAGTTTTCAGAATTAAAAGCAACCTCTTGAAGAAAGTTTTACAAAACCTTGCATTACTTTATGACTCTTTCGAGTCTAAAGCTGTAGTTAGTGCATCAACCACACTATATATCATGAATTTGCTGAGTAACGCTCGTTACTCATTCTATCCCGTTTGACCCCTTGCTTAGAGTGAAGCCTATGGAAGTCGTCATCGAGAGCCATCTTTACCTTATGAAGCTAGGTGGAGTCTTATACTACTTAGCCAGTAGAGCATCATCACCAACAACGCTGATGGAGGAGAAGCTATCAAGGTGTAGGTAGAGTCCATTCTTGGACTTAGCAATTACAAGCCATATTTTAGGGCTGACATCAGCCATAGTGGATTAGTTCTGAGCTAGAGTTCTTCTCCGGCTCGGAGCTTCGAATTGCTTCTTCTGATATTTCTTTTGCAGGAGATCTTCTTGATTCATTAAGGATATTGTCAATATTTTGTATTGAGGTTTGTATCCTATAGTTTTACCTGGTCTCGCTGTGTTTCTGTTGTTACTACTCTGAGGGATGTAATATTCACGGATAAGTCCTTCTGTGAGTATTATGTCATCGACTTGCGCACTACACATGCAGTGGTGTGCAGGGTCACCACAGGTGGTATCAGAGCGAAGCGACCTTAGGTCTAAACCTTTTAGGAGATCTGTAGGTTGGTAAATATTATAGGAAGCCATCTTATCTAAACCACATTTCCTGCAACTATGAAGATCATTCACTTGAGAATGATATAATCATACTTGTATAGAATTATTATTACTCAACCTGAGTAAATCTACTTATCTATTATCTTTATACCTAGGTATGAATAGTTAGAAGTCTATTGTGTATCAGTGTTATTGGGAAAAAGAGTGTTCTGACATAGTCAGAGATGCTTAAATCAAAGTGAGGATTACCCCATTCTATAAATGAATAGGATGGAGTACAATATGGTATAGAGTACGTATAAGAATCAACAATAAGGAATGTTGAGAATTCTTAAGAGTTATTAAAACCATGGTAACTATAGGGTATATACCATATCCTTAGTTATCAAGTCAAGAGGTGAATCATTATAGTATAGTATAGCACTAGGATAAGGCATATGAATTGATGGAAGCTACATTACTACTCCTACGATGTGATCAACACCATGAAGGATCAATTGATGCCATGAGAAGCTGGTCATAATCAAGATCAGTTAATTCAACTAACATGGTACTTAGTCCTATATGGAACCAAGTTAGACAACAACTACTATAGGATCATTTTGTCTTGGTTTATTCCATTGCAATAAGGCATGCAATTGGAGTAATTACTGGGCAAACAGTGGTTGTGTAGAATAGGATTACAAGGTACTATATACTTACTTGTAGTGTATAGCATTTAAGAGCCTTGGTACTTGAGATGTTTTACTCTAAGTACTTTTATTTCACAGGCTTTTGATGCATGAGTGATAACTGCATTTGGGATTTATTGCTTCTTATTTGGATCTTTGATTGACTAGATCTGTGCATGAAGTTGGAACTTGATGTGCATATGCATGTGCAAACATTGAGTTCTATCTTGATGTTACTGATCTAGAGGGTATAGGATTAGCATGAGAGCGGTCTGAAATTTCAGCTGATTGAAGCAACCACCAACGCTCTGGAAGATTAGAAAGTCAAGAGGGTAGAAGATAATGAAGCCACTGATGGGAATGGACCACATTCCACATCTTGCTTGGATTTGGTGAGATACTTTATCAACACATGGTGAGCTACCACAAATCATGCAAGGAAAATAACATGGGTAGTTATATCTTAGAAGGAAACATGTAGAAGTTGATAAATAAACTTATAGAATTGTCTCATAGAAGTCAAAACCCAAAGATATAGAAGGACCATAGGAAGTAACCAGTGGAATAGGTTGTAGTCATCTGTAGGAAAAAGTTAAAACTCGTGGGAACTCGAAGATATTTTTACCGATTAGAAGAGTCTAAGTCAGTGTACACTATTGTGTACAAGATTCTTTGAAAAAATTTATTTGAGACCATTAGATGAACCAAATGGAGTCCAAACCATAGACAATATCCAGGGTATCGGAAGAATATTATTGGTTATTCATCACCTGGTGGATGTACCAATTATTCTTCAGAAAGTTGTGAGAGTTAGGAAACCATACCTATTCATCGAAGAATGAAACCTGGTATCCACTATGTGGTGGAAATACCACGTGTTCTTCGTGAGACCATTAGGAAGGTCTAGTAACAAGACAGAGTTGTCCGAACAACTGGCATACTATTAGATCATAGTGCAAGATAGTGGAAGGTGAACAATAAAGACAAGGGGATACACATGACAAGGTCAACACAAGAAAAAGATGTGAAGATTCAACGGTCTACAGAAGTTCTCTCTACCTATTTTTACGTGAGAGAGATTGAACTTCGGGACGAAGTTCTTGTTAAGGGGGAGATACTGTAACATCCCAGTGTTTGGGAAGTTATAAGGATCTAAATATAATATGTGCATCTGCAAAGCATGCATCTAAAAGTACGGGAAATTTTGGCGCGAAAGTTTAAACGAATCAAAGTGACCAAAGTTTCACTTGACATGATGAAATAGGTCTAGTTCATCTAGTCAGGAGTACATTTGGAGTGATCTTTTAACATAGTATCTTTACAAACCAAATCATTTGATTACACAAACCATCATTGGTTGTGATTAACACAAATTCTTAACAACCTTAACCACAAGTCTATAAGTGACTTGGGATAATTCACTACCTATCTAGAACTCAAACAGGGGTGAGTATCCAAATCTCATAATTGATGACCACACTTCCACAAGTTAGTAATGCTTGGAGGAATAATTTATCAACAAATATTTTAGACTCTCAAAAACATGAACTACTTAGGTTATCAATCAATCTACACAACATCTTTGTAAATCATCCCATAACAACTA
Source organism: Alopecurus myosuroides (assembly GCA_028641055.1). NCBI lineage: Eukaryota > Viridiplantae > Streptophyta > Magnoliopsida > Poales > Poaceae > Alopecurus > Alopecurus myosuroides. The sequence goes on along the minus strand of JAPCYS010002321.1, from coordinate 6,299 downwards.
AGTGAACCTCACAAGTAAATAACAAAGGTTCAACAGAACACAAGTGATACAAACAAGTGTTAACCAAGTCCCACAAGTGGGAAGTAACTTAATTATCATTAATAATATATTTATCGAATATGTACATATCTCCTCAACCATAAAAAGTATCTATAAGAAGTAATAAATCTTCTTAAACTACTTCTAAACCTTGACCATCACACATGATATTCCCACATCTCTATATCTGCATTATGAATGACAAAGTTAATAAAGTGATGAATATAAAGTAGATCATGACACCTGGGAGAACAAATAACAACCATGATCAAAGACATTAAGTCCAATCACTTTATCATGCTCAATGTTTCCATCATCTCAAACAAGTGAGCATATGAAAGTTCAACCCATTAATGAACCAGTAGATCAATTTACTATCAAGTCATCATTTCACAAACACTCCACATTTATATTCAACTCATTATTCAACAACTAAAGTATCTCTGGATACAAGTAATGAATAACAACAAGATATAACCCCTATTAGAAGAATTGGATTGAAAGCTAAATAAAACCAACCCTGTATAAACAAGTACCTATCTTGTAGGGAATAAAATAAGAAGTATATGGAAGGATAGTAAAAGCATGAACTAACTCTTAAATAAAGATCTTTCTACCCTGTTTAGATTATCTTGTTTCCTCATTCCCCTCCAAGATATTCTGCAAGAGAAGAAACCACAAGACATGAGGAACTACAACATGAAGATTCTCAAGAAGATTATTTAGAGTGTACTTGAAGTGCTATTCTAATATATTATAAGAGTACTTGGAAACTCTTATATCTTGATATGATCTTATTAACTCTCTGGAAATAGTGTGATACTCCAATGTTAGTGTTATATAGAAGTAGTTTGATAACAAGACTAGCTATCTTGTTAACAGATCACTTTTGTATACTCAAACACTTGAGTGTCTTACACAAACCAACAGAAGATTGAATAACCTGGTACATCTCAGCCTATTGTATATGAGTTGTAATTTGGAGGCAAGACTAGCTACCTTGTTAACAAATTCTTCTTATATGCACATGGCAACTTGGTGTCATAAAATAAACTCATATTTTTTATAATCTTCTAAGTAAAATCTTTGCTTGGAATCACTGTTTGTTCTCACCACAAGGGTGAGATAGTTGAGGATTGAATCCAAGAGATGATATTACTTGCAATTGATACAAGGTGAAAACAGAAGACTAGTGGCAACTAGAGAGAAGCACATCAAGCCACAGAAGAGCACAGGAAGCAACACTGCCTCAGTAAGGGAGCAAAAGTATTTCTCCAGTAAATCATTAGGATATATAGAGAATCAATAACCTCTGTCAAGCTCAACAGAGATAAGGAACAAATAGTAACTCTCTTAGATGGAAACAAGTATCCATTAAGAAAGAACAACAAGGTTTTGCATCCACATGTTTTGATATGTGGAGGTAAATGAAAACAAGCTTAATACCTTGTTTTCTAAATCCTTTTCATAGATAAGATTAACAGGTGATAACAAAAAATTCATCTACATATAACCATGTAAATGATTACATGTTCCAAAACAACATGAGATAGTATCCACATTTGGAAGTTGGAGAAAAACAAACAAATGAGGTTTCAAAGCCACTCATGTATTTCATTTGATCCAGTACTAAAATTAACAAATATAGTTTACATACACCCAAGTGTGATGTCAACCAATCTTGCTCAGAGTTTCAAATAGGAAAATAGCAAGGTCCATGAAAGAAAACAAATTCATTTCTTACTCAATGGCATTTGGTATGTCATGGAGCAAAATACCCTAATTGGATGCATTTCATCACCATATATAAAAACACTACTCACTAGTGTTACCAAACTATTCTCCATAAGGGATTACACCTAAAAGTGTCCAACTATGATACACCACCTTGGTATCCACAATATGGAGTGTGTACTTATATTAAATATGCTTTAGCATAGTTTTAGAGCTATTAAGTAAATTAAAAGAGGAGAAAACAACAAATTCACTTAATCTCGCACCCTAAATAAAAAATACAAATATTATTCAATTTCACCAAAACAAAATATGGTGAGGTTGCAAATTTGATGAGCTATCCAAATATATTTTTTAATAATTTTTAGGTTCACAAAAAGGTCCAGAAAACATAGCTTTTATTCTCAGTTTTAATAACAGAAGGACTTGAGTGTAAATTGTAGAAATTACAGGGGGGTATTGAAAATCGCATTCTATTTTCCTTTCTTCTTCCTCTGCCAGAAGGCAGAGGAGAAGGTCGCCGTGGCATCCTTGACGGCCACGTCCTGCTCGCCGTCTTCGGGAGGGATAAGAAGCAGGAGGGCGCCTCCAACTTGCCCTCCGTCTCCTCTCCTCTCATTCTCCCTCACTTTCCCCTCTCCCTGTGAGAAGAACACCGGAACCGAAACCCTAGTTTAATTGCCGCCGCTCGTCGTCGTCGTGTCCGGCCACGGGAGGGCAAGCTGAGACCACTATCACCTCCGCCTTGATGTCCTCTACCGAGATGGGGAGTCTCGTTTGCTGGGAAGCTCGGACAAGGCCCAATCGCACCGTCTTCCACAACTCCGGCCGCCGGAAAAATTCTCATGTCACCGTCGATTTGGACCAAGCCGAGAGACCTCGACCAGTTCTTCATGCTCCTGGTGAGTTGCCGCACCTTATGGTGCATTTGCCTTCGAGTTCTGTCCACAGAGTAGTCCAGACGCCGTAGCCGTGAAACTCCGCCGCCGTTGAGCTCGCCGCCGGCGACTCCTTGACCATTTGGTCACACTACCACCGTCCCGTACTCGCCCGAAGCTCCTCTAGCACATGAGCCGAACCAATCGCCACAATTTGCTAGGAATTCCTCAATTTTAATCCATCAGTGAGGATTCGAGTTTGAGTGATGTCATCTGTGACGTCATCATGACGTCACAGCCCTTTTTCCTTTTTCTTTTTCTTTTAAATTTTAGTTTAAACCAAATATGACAGGTGGGACCCACCTGTCAATTTAAAAACAGAAAAATCAACTTAACTTAATAAATAAATATCTTTTAATCTATTACTCAGAAATAAAACTCATATACCAAAATGATTAAAAATTAATCTAAATGATTATCAACTTTTTAAAAGTATGTGATAAAGTTTAAAAATTAATATTTTCTTTAATTAAATTAAATCAATTAAAATTGTGAAAAATAGGAAATAAATCATAAAATCAGAAAAATACAAGTTATATACCAAAATGCTCAAAATGGCCAATACAACTCATCTATGGTGTTTGTAAGTTCATTTGATCAAGTTTTATGTGTGCAATAGATTGCTTAGTCATTTAATTAATTTAAAATTGAGAAATTAATAATTTATTCAAATATTTTCAGAAAAATAAAATGTTATATCAAATTAAAGAGAAAAGAATTTCCAATTCAAATATGTCAAAGATAAAACATTTAGTTTAACTTATAAACTTGTTTCTGTGGGTATAATGGAATTTGATAATATTCTATTATAACAGAAATAACTGCAACACTATTATTTTCTTTACTAACAAAATTCTCAGGTTTTCACACCTACTAAAACCTATCATCACAAGTCATCAGCAAGTATTGTGATGATAGAGTTAGCTATGCTAGTTCACAATTTTTCAACTAAACTCATTGTCATTAGCTCTACACTTTTGGAATATAAATCAAACATGTTTGTTACCTTTTCAATAATTGTTTACCATGTGCTATTGTCTTGTTTCCTAACCATGTTATAACACTTCTACTTTAACATGATAACAATTGTTTGGTCAATAAAAGTGAAACACACTTAAGCCTAAAAGAAATAACAACATCACCACAAGTAATTAACCATTCACCTAAAACCTGTGTGATTACGATACCGTATCAAACGTGGCTTACACTTGTAAGCTGGGGTATTTTCCAGTGGATTTCACGATGCATCTCATTACTATGCATGTATCATCTTGCCAGTGTTTTCTGTAGTCCTTACCGGGACTATTTGCTATCTTTCAGATGTTTGGATTTCTCTACGCGACCCTCGAACCCCGAAGACCTGGATTATTATTGTTATTTCAACATCAGGCAAGTTCATCACTTGCTCATATCCTTTGCAGTACTTCATAACAAACTAATTGCAAAAACCCTATTGTATTATCACCTACTCTCAAAAGAATGCATGATCCTATTTTTATAATAATATGACTACCTGAATGACTACCCGAGTGGTAGTGTTCTGTTTGGTGGGCGGATGGAACCATGGTAAGATGAATAGGTCAAAGGAAGGTTCCATCTGCATGGGAACGTATTACCTAGGAGTTAACAACAACTGCCGTCAGGATTCTTGCGCCGTAAATTCGCGTTGACCATGGATCTTTTGTGGGGGGAGTAAGTCAGCCGTGATACTTTTCTCGTTCGCATGTCAACGGACTGCCAGAGACGTACGCTGTAGGTCTTGCGGGACTACATGCACATGGGTGGGAGCCCTTACGTCCCACGGGCTCTGGGGTCTATGAGTGTCTGCCAGGGGCGCGTAGATCTCCATCGTGAGGGGTGGAATCAGGCGTTCAACCTGCTGGCAGAAATGGGTGGGCATGCGTTGTGCGGAGAAGCACGGTTTGGCTTGGACCAACTACCGGGCCCCACACCTGAGTGGGAGTGGACAGGATCTCGAGCCTGGTTGTGCAACATGGTCTTGGTCGTCCATGGGTAAAGTAACGCACCTCTGCAGAGTGTAAAAGGATGTGACATGTTACCCCTTGTTCCGGGAAGGAGCTGCGAACGCCGCAGGAAAGGAAACTCCATGAAAGTTCTAATCCTGTGAAGATCTGGCGGGCATAGTTTTCAGAATTAAAAGCAACCTCTTGAAGAAAGTTTTACAAAACCTTGCATTACTTATGACTTTCGAGTCTAAAGCTGTAGTTAGTGCATCAACCACCCACTATATATCATGAATTTGCTGAGTAACGCTCGTTACTCATTCTATCCCGTTTGACCCCTTGCTTAGAGTGAAGCCTATGGAAGTCGTCATCGAGAAGCCATCTTTACCTTATGAAGCTAGGTGGAGTCTTATACTACTTAGCCAGTAGAGCATCATCACCAACAACGCTGATGGAGGAGAAGCTATCAAGGTGTAGGTAGAGTCCATTCTTGGACTTAGCAATTACAAGCCATATTTTAGGGCTGACATCAGCCATAGTGGATTAGTTCTGAGCTAGAGTTCTTCTCCGGCTCGGAGCTTCGAATTGCTTCTTCTGATATTTCTTTTGCAGGAGATCTTCTTGATTCATTAAGGATATTGTCAATATTTTGTATTGAGGTTTGTATCCTATAGTTTTACCTGGTCTCGCTGTGTTTCTGTTGTACTACTCTGAGGGATGTAATATTCACGGATAAGTCCTTCTGTGAGTATTATGTCATCGACTTGCGCACTACACATGCAGTGGTGTGCAGGGTCACCACACCGGGGTTGCCGCGGAGTCTTCAGGTGGACTTGCTACTCCAGCAAATCCTCTTGTTGCCGATGTTGGGACCTTCGCAGGCCTCCGTGATCGTGTTACGGATGGTGAACGCAAGCTAAAAGCATTGCGTGGGATAGCGGATGTGGCCAAGTCCAAACAAAAACTGGCGATTGAACGCGGGCAGTTTGTGATGGATGAATTGGCGTGTGTTGCCCATGATTTGCTCTGTAAGTAGTTCAGCCCCCTGTTCTTCTCTGTCCTGTATCTTTCTTTGATCATATACCTTTGTTTTTCAGTTGTTCAGCCGGATGATAGGAGTGAGAAACAGTGGGTGGAGAACCACATCCTTCAGGAAGCTGGTAGCTCAAAACCTCATGCAAGTAAATTTTGGTCCGATCGTAGTCGAGGCTTTGTGCTTGCTACCTTGAAGTTCCGGGTCATCCAGGCGAAGATACTCGTGAGTTCCTTTCACGAGGTTTTTATTGCAATGAGCGCCGCTTTCTATCCGTTGGAGAGGGGTCCTGAGGATTGGAGCCATCTCCTCAGGGTGTTCGGGCAGGAAGGAGAAATTCGCGAGTGTGTTCACAATCAGATGATTTGCGGCTCGGTAGTGGCCCTCTCTTTCATCCGGTTGTGGCATCCTGAGGTGAATTTCAACTCCGTATCTAGGCTTCCTGATGGCCCAATCGTCGACCTTTCTCCTCATTATAGGGCTGTTCGACACGCGGCGGAGGAAATCATTCGACTGACCTTTGCTGAGGTAGACCGGGTTTTGGCGGCTGAGAATGCTCATCGCCATGTACGATTGTAGGATGTATGTATC
>JAPCYS010001261.1:0-23895 GCA_028641055.1 Alopecurus myosuroides | reverse complement strand
AGTTTGACTTGAAGATCTTGCACACACGCCTATAGTTGATACGTGTTTGGGTTTAGGTGTAGGCATGGACATAGGGGGGTGTTATCCTAACACATTGGGTTCTCCCTCCCCCATTATGCCCAAAGCAAAAATTCATTGTTATCTCTTTTTTTCTAATGTTGAATTATGAGCTTCAATGTCGAGTATTGGCCATGCACCCAAGATATATCTTCGCGGTGTCATACCATGATCTCTTACATGGTGGCTTAGGCAACCAACCTCTTATTTGCGAAGAGTTGGATCTTAATTGGGGTTTATTTGATATTTCATTGCATTTCTCTTGTTTTTCCCTAGCTAAGTGTTTTTGTAGGAAAATATCACTCACTTGGTCTTTGTTGTTTGATTCTTGCAAATGAGCGGGATAAGTACTACTTCCAGTTTGGTATTTATATCCTAAGCCTATCTACCCCAAAACCAAACTCTATCTAGCACACTTGTCACTCCATTGAAACTAGGAAGTTTCGAATCAGAAGGCGGCCGGAAAATCAGTTTTGAACTGGAATATCCTGTCCATACTTAAACCGGAATATCCAGTCCGGTGAATCTCCTCAAATATGGAAGGGAACGGGGTGGAGAGGCAGTTCTTGCCTTTCTCACCCAAGTCCCCTTCTCCACCAAAACACGCCGCATCTCCGATTCTTGGCCTCCCGGGCCACTTCCTTCGCGGGATCTGCGAGTTGTTGCCCGGATCTCATTCCCCATCTCCTTGGGATCATTTCCATCCAAGCATCTTCATCCATGGACGCCGGTAAAGTTCGATCTCTTTGAATTTTGGTGTCATAACCCTACCTCTCCATGGATTCGTGTTTTTCTTGCAAATGCTTGGTAGTGAATGTTCCCTAGGGTATCCTATACATGCTAGAGACAATAGGTTAGATTCCCTTGTCACCGATCTAGTTTTTGAATCTAGGTAAGATCAATCTAGTGCTGGATTCGTGCACCCGAATATCCGGTTCAGTTTTGAACCGGAATATCCGGCTGAGTTCTGTCCTGAACTCGGAATATCCGATACAGTATTGAACCGGCATATCCGGTTGAGTTCTGTCCCGAATTCCACCAGTACTGTTTTGCTTTTAACTAGAATTAATTCTCGCTCGTTCGGTGGACTCTTCCCTATTGTTTTGTCGTATGATTCCTTCATTTGTTGACATGTGTGCACTTACCCCCATTACTCCCTTCTATATTATTCCTTCATAGGTAGCTCTCGAGCTAACAAGTTGGGCCCTCGCAAGCGTCCTTCATACAAGGACACAAATGATGAGGACCCCAGTGACCCTCGTCCTCCAAGGAAAGCTGTTGCCTAGGGGAAGGCCAAGTCTATGGCACTAAGCCATCCTCAAAGAAGAAGAAGGGCAGGGATGTCAGGAAGAGCTACAAGTATGACGTGACCACTCAGGAGTGTGCTCAGATCTGTCAGGGAGATGGTTACAACACTCCCAGAGATTTGGAGTGTGGGGATGCTCGGTTTTGGTGCAGGGTCCTAGATCTTTGCGGACATTTATTCTGACTACAAGTTCCCTATCCGTCAGATGCATCCTACCAAGTTCCAGTTGATCAAGGATAAGGAAGAATTTTTTGATGCTGCGAGTATAATTGAGAGGTTTGGTCTCGTGGAGCTTCTCGAGACTCGGTGCCCCTACAACAACGACCTTGTTGTTCAGTTCATGTCTACTCTGGTGTTTGATTCCGGTGTTCCATGTGGTCTGAAGTGGATGACCCAGTCCACTCCTTTTGAGGCTCCATTTCACAGGTTGGGTCGTTTTCTTGGTTACAAGCATAGCTCACATCCTCCACTTGGTCACCGTATGCATGATGTGGAGAGACCTCAGAGGAAGAGGACTATGGTAGAGATGTATGCTCCAGGCTACACTGTTGGGAAGCTAGAAGGGCTTCTTCCTTTCTATGATCAGCTTGTGCGCCTGTTCCGGTCCTTCTTGGTGCCTAGTGGAGTTAACAATGATGCTTTCACCAGTCCTCTGTGCAATCTTCTTATTTTGGCTAAGCAGTGTATGGAGGATGAGGATCCTACTACTTCCTATACTGTGGATGCCATGGATTATCTTCCATGAGTTGCGCAATGCTATGATTGGTGGGAACACCATACCTTATGGACCATATATTATGATGCTAATCAAGGATACCATGAAGAGGGATTTCCATGAGCTGCCATTGGAAGAACATGCCTTCAAGAAGCTGTATGTCAAGAGGAAGAAGGTTGTACGTGCTCCTGTTCCTCCTCATGAGGGTGGTTCCTCTATGGGAGGTGTGGCCCCTTCTAGTGCTCGTATGACTGATCCTTCCACCACTTTGCGCAATGTCAGGAAGCTCTCCTGGTTTCAGCGTAATGTGCTATGCATGAAGGTGGATATCCACAAGGAGCGGTACCAGACCTACCGCAGGGACACTGCTATGTCCAGCTATCAGCGTCAGATTCTTCACCATGTGAGTGGTGCGACTAGTGATCTTCCTGCTGCTCTTGTTCCACAATCCTATTCTCAGTGGTCATCCAGAGACCATAGCCCTTGGGAGTAGATTGAGGAGGCCCTTCGTGCCACAGCTGCTTCTTCCAGTACTCATGTTGGAGAAGATTTCGATGAAAAAGATGAGGATGCGAACGAGGATCTGGAGAGTGCTGCTGAGGGTGCTTCTGATGCGTCAGCTGGAGAGTTGTCTGAGCATTCGGATGCTTAGAATGTTGTTGGGACGCTAGCATCACTACCGATCTCATTTTTGGTGTCTCGATACCAAAGGGGGAGAGGTAGTAGTAGACCTACGGGATTTGCATGGGTTTCAAGCACAAGCATATGCTTTTACCATTTCTCGGGAGCGTGTGTCCATTTAGTCTTATTCGTGAACTATTTTCTACTTATTGTCTTGTTTAAAACTCTACGCTAGTATGAGTTGTGAGACTATGGTGACTATGGTTATCTACTATGGATATTTGGTTATCTTTTGTTATCTATAATTATGTTGAGGATGTCATCTATTATTGTGCTTCGATATACTTGGCATTATCTCTATGCACAAGGTATCTATTTTAACGTCCTCAACATATTGGTTACAGTGTTGTTGGCATGTTTGTTTTACTTGTTGGAAATTACTCTCCGTATGAATATTGCACATTTTGCATTTGAGGCAAACAAAAGATATGCATATGTGTAGGGGGAGAAATTTCCATGTGATTTCAAACATGTACTCGTCAAGGTTTTATTGCAAATCTTAGTATTGTCATCTAACACCAAAAAGGGGGAGATTGAAAGTGCATTTCGTTTTCCCGATATTTATCGAGGTGTTTAGTGTGCAGGTGTTATACTTATCATCCGCATCGATCACCAAAAAAATCGGTGAAGATAGGCCATTGAAATTTGGGACAGTGAGGAGCCGGATTATTCTAACTGGATTATTCTGGGAAACCGGATATTCCGGTTAGGATAGTTTCTGTCCAGTTTGGGACAGAGAAGAGCCAGAATATTTGAACCGGATTATTCAAGATATACCGGATATTCCTATTGGAAAAGTTTTGCTCAAAATCGGCTAAGGACTGGAGATGGAACTCACAGAACTCAACCGGATTTTTTGAACCGTATTATTCCGTGTCAACCGGAATATCCGGTTCAGGTTCCTGCGCGGGACAGAAGCCAGCCGGAATATTGCTACCGGATTATTCAGCGCCAGTCGAATATTCCGGTTGAAGTCAACGCGTCGATTCAGATCTAAAGAAAGATGCAACCCGGATATTCTGGTACAAACTTGGACCGGATATTCCGACAATCGATTTCCTGCTCAAACGGCTAGATTTGAGGAGGGGTATAATACCCCTCCTCTTTCTCCTTGAGCTCAAGTTCGTCCTCGAGCATTGAATAGCATTTATTGAGCTCACCAAATCTTCAATTACTCTCAATCCCTCCCACCAAACTTGTTGATCTTTGGAGGATTGAAGGAGAAGACCCCGATCTACATCTTCACCGAGCCGTTCTTCATTTCTCCCTCATATTCTTGAGGGATTCGAGTCTAGGGTTTCTATATGTGGAGAACCTAGACCTCTTGCTACTCTTGGTGATTCTTGGTGTTGGGAGCCCCTAATTTGGTTGTGGGTGTGTGCCCCAAGCTGTTTGTAAAGGATTTGCTTCCCGCCTCAAAGGGGATCAATAGTGTAAGGTGGACTGGGCCTTTGTGGAGGGGTTTATCGGAGAATAGGGTGAGGCCTTTGTGGCGTTGAGTAGGCCTTCGTGGCGAGCTCACACCCTTCCAACGAGACGTACTCCCTCAACAAGGAGGAACTCGGGATTACATCGTGTCTCCGCGTGCTTCATATCGGTTACCTCGTTCCCTTCCCCTTTACTTGTGCTTGTATTGTGTTTGTGCTTGTTGTTGTCATATCGCTAAGCACTCCTTATCATAAATAGACATCGTCTGATTCTTGGGACCAAGTGCCTTGCTAAGAAACGCCAAAGGGTGTCCTTGTTGCATCAGTACCGCCCCCACGCCTGTGGCACACATATCTGCCTCAATCACAAAGTCTTTCTCGAAATTGGGTAGTGCAAGAACGGGTACATGCACCAGTGCCTGCTTCAGAGTAACAAATGCGTCTTGAACTGGCGGCGTCCACACAAATGGAACTGCTTTTTGAGCAAGTTAGTTAACGGCCTTCTGATGATGCCAAATTATTTGATGAACTTTCTGTAGTACCCTGCGAGTCCAAGGAAACCCGCAACTGCTTGATGTTTGTTGGTTGGGTTCTCTACTGCTGCAATTTTGGTAGGATCAGTGGACACACCCTTACTGCTTATGATATGCCCCAAATGTTCGAGCTGCTGCTTCGCAAACGTGCACTTGCTCTTTTTTAGGTACAACTTATGCTGGGTGAGCAACAGGAACACCTGCTCAAGATGTTTCACGTGGTCTGGCAGGCAGGCTCTTGCTATATCTCAACACATCATCCACAAACACAAGCACAAATTTGCGAATGACGTGCGCAAAAATTGTGTTCATTGCTGCCTGAAAAGTAGCTGGCGCTGACGTCAAACCAAAAGGCATTACACGAAACTCGTAATGACAAATGTATGTCTTGAACCGTCTTGTTCTCATCTGTTTCAGCCATTCAAATTTGGTGATAGCCTGATCGGAGGTCGAGCTTAGTGAAGTATAGAGAACCTGACAATTCATCCAGTAATTCATCGATGACAGGCATGGGGTAGCGATCTTTTACAGTTACCGTGTTCAGCTGTCTGTAATCGACACAGAAGCGCTAAGTCCTGTCTTTCTTCTTGACCAACAGCACCGGGGACAAGAATGGGCTCCGACTAGGTTTAATTATCCCTTGTCCGATCATTTCTTTAATTTGCTTCACTATTTCATCCTTCTGTTGCGGTTAGTAACGGTATGGCTTGACGTTAAAGGGTTGCACTCCTGTCATCAAGGGTATCTTGTGATCGAAGGCCCGTCGCAGGGGTAGCCCTTGTGGTCCAACGAAGCATTCCTGGTGTTGTCGTAGCACATCTTCTATCTCAAATGGAATTGATTCCTCTGACAACGCCTCTGTTATTGGGCACAGTCGAACCAACTGCGCCAGCTCATTGCGAGCAATCATTTGTTGCAATTCTCCTCCGAAAATGCTCACAACTTGTAATTTTGTCTTTGATGACTCGGAGTGTGATTCGTTTGTCGCCCAGTTTGAACCGGAGTTTCTTATTTGGCTAGTCAATCCACATCTTTCCACATCATTCAACCAGTCCATTCCTAGTATCATGTCATAGCAAGGGATTGAGAATACTCTGAACGAGCCCTTAAATTTGTTATGTTGACATTCCCAAACCAGATTTGGTGTTGCAGTACCTATCCGCGTGCCCCCCCCCCCCCAATCAGCTACCTGCAATGTTACCGGTGGCACCTGTGTTGTGGCCAATCCCAATTGCTGGACCGCAGACTCGCTGATAAAGCTGCCACAACTCCCTGAATCGATTAAGATCAACACTTGTTTGTCCTTCACTTTCCTTTGTAATCTGATGCTCTTCTTTGTTGTTATGCCTGCCAATGCGCACTGAGAGATATGCATAAGTGATTCATCGTTGCTGCTATTTCTTACCGTCATTTTCATTTTTGGAGCTTGAGACCTGCAACACTTTGATGAGATCTTCCACGACGTGCAACGGCACTGTTTTGCTGCATTTGTGCCCGGGTGCAAATTTCTCACCTCATTTGAAACACTCCCCCCGTGCTCTTCTTTGGGCCTTCAGCGTTTGCAACTTACCACTCCAGTGTGTCCTGTCTGAACTTTTTTCGTCAGTTTGTTGTTTCCTCTCAGATGTATTTCCCAACAACCCCTTTCCTAGATATCCAGTTTTAGCGAACTTATTCTTGTATTCACTAACCGGACGAGAATACGAAAATTGTCGCTCTTCTTCAAATAACTCCTCTTGTGATTCAGCTAGGGATAGGGCCACATTCACTGTTCTGGGCTTGTGCAGCTTGATCTCTCTTTGAATTTCTCGTTTTAACCCATTCATAAACTTTGTCACAAAGTATGCCTCATCGTAGTGCTTGTTGTGCACCAACACTTGGTGTCGCAGTGCCTCAAATTTCTCCACATTGTGTGTCTGTTTGCAGCGTTCTAAGGCATCCAAATACTTGTGATGTCTGTCTCGCCCAAACTTGCTATGAATCGCCACACACAGCTCCTCTCAACTATCCACATCGTGCTCCGCTTCATATATTTGCAGCCACAGCGCAGCATTTCTCACGAAGTGCATTGTCGCAAAACTTGCTCACTTCTCATGATCCGCTGCGTACAGAGCAAAGTAGTTTTCACACACTGTCTTCCACCATTTTGAGCTCTCGCCATCAAACTTGGGAAACTTTGTTTTTGGTGGCCTGGAACGATGATGGCCTGCTCTCGATTCTGAATAGATACTGTCATCAAATGCTCTAGATCTCCCCTAGCTCAAATTGAATTGGTGTGTGGAAATTCTCCCGTCGAACCTGCTCGATTTGGCACAATCACCTTCAGAGCAGAATTTGTTGGTGCGCATGTTTTCTCTGTTGTCGCTACTGGCGTGGGCATACATGAGGACGGCATCCGTTCTGTCTCCAGTGTTCCCAAACGGGTGCTCACCGCCTCCATACTCTGTTGTAAACTCTTGATCATCTCGTCGACGTGCGGAACTCGGGTGCTCAATCCCCGTAGGGTCTCATTAATGGCCTTGAGGGTGGATGTTGTCTCACTGCACTGGTTCTGCAATTCGTCGCCCTGCTTCTTCAGTGCGGCCAAATCCGCTTGTGCCATCTCCATCTGGATCTCGTCCGCCTGCCCCCACACTCCTGCGTCAGATACAAGAGTCAACCGCCGCCGAAACAACTCACCGCCGTTGGTGCACGGATCCACCGCGAAACCGGAATTTCACCACCCGCAGAAGATCTGCACGCAACCGTCTCGCCGCAGTGTGATCTACACCCGAGCAGTCTACCGCCGCCAACGCCTCCTGGTTGACAGATGATGTCGTGGCAACCGCGCCGCCGCCGAGAGTTGAGAGCAAGGATGGGATTTAATGGGAGAACCCAACCACCGCGCTCCGCTCTCGATTCGCCTATGTGTCTTGGGATCAAAATCGGGGATGATCTACTCCTCTCTCTCTCTCTCTCTCTTGTGGATTTTTGTGGAGAAATTTTTTCCGACCAACTCGCCCAGATCTACGATCTATGGCTCTGATACCACATGTCGCACCCCACTTCCGATTCACTCACAATCACAAGAATACAAGTGTTTTTCCACAGCGTCACGTCGGGATTGAAGAACTCAGCGAAGATTCGCGAGGAAGGAGGAAGAGAGAGTTGTTGTCTACGACAGTAGTCAAATTACATATCAATTGTCTGTCTTCGACGGGACGTCACCTCGACCAATATAGCCTTGCCAACTCACCCTGAATGGGCCACCTGGTTGTTGTTTGTCTTGGGCCTTGTCGATGCGTGGGCTTCACGTATCCGTTGCAACCGACCTTGGCTTTCCAGCTTGCTCATCACGGAGTAGCTAGTATACTAGTAAGATGTTTATCTGGTAATTTGCCTTAGGGCCTTCTTGGAGTGTCGTATTTTAGCCGAAAACCCGGGTTTTTCTGCCTTCCGACGAATTTTCCGACCCAGCCTAGTTTAGCCACTTGGTTGGCCGTTTTGTTTTCCCCTCGGTATGGATGGGGAATGAATGAATATGCAAAAGGCAGGCCAATCATATGATAGCACAAATTCAATTTAGTACCAGCTTTCAAAATGTTTCGGCGATATACGTACGCACATACCAAAGGTAGATCCATAGTTAGACCAACCTTGTGCTTGCACTTACGTATTATACTTACAATTTACAAACACCCAAAAAAAAAGCACACTATTATACTGATCGATCTACAACACCAAAACGTGTAGAACGATCCTTAATCGGCGAAATATATTATTTCCTTTCGCCAAAAAACCTAATTGTAGATTTCCTACTATTATTGGTCATGACGCCTGATTGAGCGCCAAACGCCGGCCGGCATGCACAGCCCGCGCCTACGCGGCGGAGGGCGCCGGGAAGTACTTGACGGCGCCGACCTTGGACAGAGCCGCACGCAGCGGCTCGCTGGCCTCGTCGGCGAAGTCACCCTTGTAGTCGAGGCTGTCGTCGTTGTAGATGTCCCACCACTTCTTGACGAGCACCTTGATGTCCTCCCTGTCCATGTTGGCCTCCTCCCCGGTGAACCTCCACGGCTTCGAACCCTGCATATGCATGGCAAGGAAGCAACAATCATAATCAAGATTCACAAGATAAATTAATGTTTTGTGCATGGCAATAGATGACAAGGACGACGACGACGTACCGCAGCGCAGTAGTGCACGGCCTTGACCTCGCCGAGCACGACGTTCTCGGGGTGCCTCCACAGCATGGCCAGCACCAGGTTGTACACAAGCGGGATGGGGTTGTACACGTCCCTGAAGAACATGTTGAGGAAGTCCTGCTCGGCGAACGGGGTCGGGTCGGTGACGACGAGCTTCTCGAGCAGAGCCTTTGCGGTGGAGAGACTGGGCTCATGCACGAACATGCCGGCGTTGAAGTACAGCGGCGGCGGCGGCATGCCCAGGTCGTGTTCCGGCCACGCCACCCTGTCGGGACACTGTTGGCAGTAGCCGATCTTGTACTGGGGCGTGTGGCTCCACGTCTTCTCGCAGAAGCAGTCCTTGACGGCGTAGAAGCTGCCTGCCTCGAGGTCGAACAGGTGGTCGATGTTGTCGTACACCTGGATGTCCGCGTCAAGGTACACCATCCTCTCATACTCAATAAACTGTGCCACAAGTACACAATTGAATCATCGTCGTACATCGTTCCAAGAAGGAATAGTAGAGGAGATTGACTACAGTAGTAAAAGTATACCTCCCAGATGCGGAGCTTGGAGTAGTTGATGACGTAGTAGGCCATGGCGAACTGGGTCTGGCTCTCCGGCGGGTACACAGGCTCGATCTCACGGATGATGCAGCCTTGGTCGAGCAACGTGCGGCGGTGTGCCTCGGGGACGTCGGGGAGCATGGCCACCACCAGTGGGTACACAGAGTTGACGGCGCGGAGGCCCTTGGCCAGGCCCACCACGCCCTTCCAGTAGTCGCCGGAGCCGGCCAGGAACGTCACGTACGCCCCCTTCGCCGGCGCCACCTTGGCCTTGGCCGCAACACCCTTGAGCGCCATCGTGGTCGGAGCCATTGCTCTAGTGAACTCCTTCCTTCTTGCTTGCAGCGATGGATGGATGGATGAGAGACAAATCAAGTGAAATCCTTGTGTGTTGTTGTGTGTGTATGCTGCCGGTAGCTGGGGCTTTATATAGGCGGGTGCAGTGCGTACGTGGGGTCGAGCAGTTGGCAAGAAATGGAAAGGTCATTAAAGAAAATCTCGATTGGAACGTCGAACATGGCCACCTCCTTTCTCCATCGACTACCCGTTGATTCTGATATCCATGTTAACGTTGATTTTGATACCCATGTTAACGAACCTTCCGCTTTAATTTACTCTTTGTGCAGATTTGACGGCCGGGGTCCATATATTCTGGAATACGGATTTGCTGGGATTAATTTATAGACGACTAAGTTATTTGCTACTACTCCTACCTACTATGTAGAAGATGTCCTGCCTTATCCGATACGTGCATGTCAAATGGTAACTGATGGCTGACAGCGCCAGTGCTCTGTCATGGTAAGAATGGACGACGGTATAGCGAGAGATTTAGTCTAATTACTCCGTTGATATTGAAGTTGGTCGGTTTTACTAGACTAGAGGGTGGAAAATCCAAATAGAGCTACCTCAAACCGACCTAGCGAGACGTAAGAGCATCTTGCTCTAAAATAGCAGTCAAAAACCATCGTGATGTAACGTGACCTCAAACTTGTTGGAGTTGGACACTTTTGACACCCTATAAACCACGGTGGCCTTCTTCTTTCCCTCCCCGGTCGCGGTGGATGGTCGTGTAGGTGCTAATACACCTCCTCTTCCACGACCGGCGACGGCGGTGGGAGGGAAGGGAGTGGTTGCGCCGATGGCGAGAATGGGGGGGCAGAGACGGGCGTGGCCGCGGCGTGGAGGGGGGTGGGGGCTGCGTCGACAATTTTAGATTAACGGTCACACGCGCGTGTGCGTGGATGCATGCGTTTTACATCAACATCCATGTGATATATATTTGGATCACCATTGGTAAATTTTACATCGTGCCCTATAGTTATTTTGGTCAAATTTCCATCACGGGAGGTATTGGAGAGCTTTTCTCCTTGCCCCTTTGTAAGTTCTTCTGTCTTCCTTCCCCCCTTCCTTTTGTGTCTAATCTAATCTAATCGTCATGAATCAATGGTAATCAAAGTCTTGGTGAAAAAGATCACAATCAAAGGATCATGTGATAGCCCAGGGATTGATGTATGTAAATCTTTTGTGGGTCAGCTAGGTAGCCGTCCAATATGATCTGTGGCGTGGAGATTAATTAGCAGAGGATGTGGCCCAGCGGAAAACTAAAGCTAGCTACCGCTATACCATCCCCTTCATAAGGATGGATAATATAATTACTGTGCATGCGAATTAGAAGTATTGTCCTGGGCTCCTGGCTAACGTGTGTGATTCTTAATGGTGTAAGCTAAGGGTAAACGTCCACGTACGGACCCATGACCAGATCACCCAACCAACTTCTGTACTTAGACTAGTCATAGTGGGGACTATCATACGAAAGTATAATGCACATGATACTAATATATGATACTACATCTCTAATGCATAGTATCATAGCCACCTTCTATTTATTATTTTGTAGAATCTCAATGCAAATATGTGAACAAGATTTGTTTGTCATTAATTTTCTTAGTTTTGCGTGTCATGATACGGTATCTACCTATGTTACTCTAATCTTCTCTCTCTTCCTTAATTGCATGCCACATCAGATTTTTTGTGGGACCAAGTTACATGATACTATCTATGATACCACCACTATGGCTAGTCTTACTCAACTGCTGGCTATTAAAGTAGAGTATCGATCATGGCCGGTGCGGCAGCGGTTCGTGCCGCTGTTTCTTTGGATAACATTAGTCGTTGGTGTGACCGGTTATTTACTACGCCGCGAAAACTACAGAGACGTACTACGCTTCTTCCCCGCCGAGACGTGGACCGTCGCTCTCTGTCGAGTGTCCAGCAGCTTTCAGAAATGAATAGGTAAAAACGAGTGTCGACCAAGAAAGATTTGGACGGTGACAAGTACTGTACGGTCCAAGTCCCTGGCACGCGCTTGGCAGCCAAGATCGGTAGCCATACTGAGCGTGAGCTCATCTGACCGGCTCATTTGTTCACCGGCCAGTTTGGGCTCGTATGACACGACTAGTTCCAGGTGTTTCCTTGGCTGTGCAGATCGCGTCCCCAGGCAGATCAGGTAAGGTCAGGGAGCCCGTGATTTTTCAAGTCTCTCGACGCCTCCTGGTCATGGCCGGTGCGGGCGCGTGGACGTGGATAAACGCCGCCCGCTTTGGCAACGAGACTGGTCGTGTATCCTGTCCTGCAGGCTGCAGCAACACCAGCATCTAGACCATACAAGCCCAGCCTATCGTCCGACCCTGACTCAGAGACATGCTTGCCCGTCTAGCCATGCCAGGCCTGCTGCTGAGATAAAATCAACTTTCGAAAAATTTAACCAAAAAATAAAGAAAACCCGAAACGACACAGCAGAAATTAAAGATCCACGGGCAAAACCCTGACTGATTTGGTTCATGTCTATGCTTGTTTACGGGACGATAGATACTGTGCATGTACGGTACTACAACGTCAGCAGGCTCTAGGCCTACAGCACTACCACAAAACCCGATTTGTCACCAGCTCCTGCCTACTGCAGTCTGCAGGTCTTTTCCTGTGTCAAAACTGAGAATAACGAAGAGGCAAAACCCTCAACCCCGCAGGGGGCTCTACAGTTTGATTACAGATTCCACGTGCTTTCAGTGCCGGGTAGGAAAAATAGGACACCATCTGGTTCCAGGATCTCTACAGTTCTGAAAAGCAGCACATGAGGTAATGAAATGAATATAACCTCAAGCATAACTGCTCCTTTGGCATTCTGAATAGATCCGGCTGACAGCAAAATTCAGGTCTCCTGTCCCGCCCCTGCCCACAGAAACCAACTGCCTATCATGAGCTCCGCAGCCAAGGCACCATCCGGGTTGATCATCTTAGGCAGGCGGCGGTGTCCATTGGGGGCGTAGCCTTGGCAGCTGGTTCCCGTTTCTGGCACTCTAGTTTCCAAGCATCCTCCTCCCAGACCCTTCCTCTAGTAATGTCGCCCCGCTATATGTACAGCGGTGAGCAACTCTATTGACTGTCCAGAAGGTACCAACCTGTCATTGGATGATATCAGACTATGTTCTCAAAACGCTTTATTTCCACTCTCAGATACAGTATTCACTGTTCAGACCCTAGAGCTCCTAAATGTAGATGAAACCATTTGCAGTTGCGTATTGAACATAGCCTGCATATGTGCAGAAAAGTTCACATTATGCACTTGGCATCATGATACAACAAGTGTAGCATCAAGTGGCTAAACTAAGATGATCACCAAACACTGGAGTGTGAATTCATACTATAACGTAGGAGGATGCACCTGATCCATGTTTTAGAGCTTCAAAACACTGGAGTGTGATGCACCTGATCCATGTTTTAGAGCTTCAAAACATACATTCTTTAGAAATTTAACTGCTAATAACATATGCGATGGTGATGCACCTGATCCATGTTTTAGAGCTTCAAAACATACATTCTTTAGAAACCTAGCTGCTAATAACATATGCGATGGTGATGCACCTGATCCATGTTTTAGAGGTTCAAAACATACATTCTTTAGAAACCTACTACCTCCGTTTTATAATGTAAGCCTTTCTAGCAAGCTAAACTAGCTTGCTAAAAAGGCTTACATTGTGGAACGGAGGGAGTAGCTGCTAATAACATATGTGATGGTGATGCACCTGATATTGCAACTTCCGTAACAGTAAATTTAGCTACCTGTATTGTGATGTCGCGACGAGGTATTGAGGTCAAATTTACAACTGGGCAGCTTTAATATAAAAAATGTGTAATCAATTAAATTTGAATCAAAAATAAAGTCAGAAGTCAAAATGCACCTCAAGATTATATTGTATGCTGAAGTCAGCCACCTTGCAGACTTTCTCCTGAAAATTTGAGAATTTGGGACCAAAATTACACTTGCCGCAGATGTATTCGAGACCACACCTGTGATTTAAGAGAAGTGTTACAGTGTGTTGGACAAATATGTATGCATAAGAGATCTAACAATTAGGGCACAAACACACTTGAATCAAATAAGAATTTAGAAACCTATCACTACCTTACATTGCTTTTGCCAGTGTTTACCAGATGTATGTCTTCAGCTACTCATCAGAATATTCTTATCTACTATAACAAGGATATTGGCTCTCCAGCTCTGAAAAAGCATTGCATGACTTGTTCAATGGTATTGACTTTGTTTCACAATTAAATGCTTGCTCTTTACATCACAGAAGCTAGCACGGTGCCCATAAATGATGAAAGAGAGGATTACCCTGTCCATTGCCTTTTGCATGTCTGCCATGGTAATGGACATCTGGCCCAGCTAAGCTGAGCTCATCTGGCCGGCTCGTTTGTTCATCAGCCGGTTTGGGCTCGTAGACAACACGGCAAGGTCCAGGTGTTTCCTTGGCTGTGCAGCTCGTGTCGCCAAGCAGATCAGGTCAGGTCAGGGAGCCCGTGATTTTTCAAGTCCCTCGACGCCTCGTGGTCATGGCCAGCGCGAGCGCGTGTGCCGCCCGCCCATGGACGGGGATACACGTCACCCGCTTTGGCAACGAGACTGGTCGTGTATCTTGTCCTGCAGCAACAGGAGCAGCAGCAGTATCTAGTCCATACAAGCCCAGCCTATCGTCCGTCCCTGACTGAGAGACATGCTTGCCCGTCTAGCCATACCAGCCTGCTGCTGAGATAAAATCAACTTTTGAAAAAATTAACAAAAAATAAAGAAAACCTGAAACAACACAGCAGAAATTAAAGATTTTCCCGGGCAAAACCCCAAACTGATTTGGTTCATGTGTATACTTGTTTACGGGATGATACTATACATGTACAGTACCACAACATCAGTAGGCTCTAGGCCTACAGCACCGCCACAAAACTCGACATGTCAGCAGCTACTGCCTACTGCAGGTCTTTTCCTGTGTCAAAACTGAGAAACACGGAGGCAAAACCCTCGACCCCACAGGGGGCTCTACAATTTGATTACAAATTCTACGTCCTTTCCTTTCCGTGCCGGGGAAAAACACAAGCACAAGTTGGGCGATCTTCAAATATATAGCATCATCTGGTTCCAGGATCTCTACAGTTCTGAAAATGAGACACATAGGAAATGAGGACATGAGATGAATATACCCTCAAGCCTCAAGTGCTCCTTTGGCATTCTGAATAGATCCACCCCTGCCCACAGAAACCCAACGAAAGCACCATCCAGGTTGATCATCATAGCCAGACGGCGGTGTCCATTGAGGGCGTAGTCTTGGCAGCTGGTTCCCGTTTCTGGCACTCTAGTTTCCAAACATCCTCCTCACAGGCCCTTCCTCTAGTACTGTCACCCCGCTATATTAACAGCGCTGAGCAACTCTATTCACTGCCCCCAAGTTTACCAACCTGTCATTGGATGATATCAGACTATGTTCTCAAAACGCTTTATTTTCACTCTCAAAGACAGCTTTCACTGTTCAGACGCTAGAGCTCCTAAAGAAATAAATGAAACCATTGGCAGTTGCTTATTGAATATAGCCTGTGCATGTGCAGAAAAGTTCATATTATGCAAACAAGCTATTGTTTCTGCCCTGTAATCATATTTTTTGCATGCAGAACACAAAGATTCAAAAGAAGAAACGAGGAACTGTCCTAGGAACTGGAGAATGCAAGAGCATGCCAATTCATTTGGTAAAGGCAGCAAAAAATAAATATAGGGACGATAATTGCATGCAGTGCAGAAGTAGTGCCTATGCACTTGGCATCATGATACGTGAAGTGCAGCATCAAGTAGCTAAACAAAGATGATCACCAAACACTGGAGTGTGAATTCATACTAATAACGTAGGAGGATGTATATAGCACACATGTGATGCACCTGATCCATGTTTTAAAGCTTCGAAACATACATTCTTTGGAAACCCAGCTGCTAATAACATATGTGATGGTGATGCACCTGATGTTGCAACTTCCGTAAAACAGTAAATTTAGCTACCAATAACATTTAATTGTATTGTGATGTTGCGATGAGGTATTCAGGTCAAATTTACAACTGGACAGCTTAAATATCAAAATGTTCTATTTAATTGTGTAGACAATTAAATTTGAATCAAAAATAAAGTCAGAAGTCAAAATGCACCTCAAGATTATATTTGTATGCTGAAGTCAGCCACCTTGCAGACTTTCTCCTGAAAAAGTTGAGAACTTGGGGCCAAAATTACACTTGCCGCAGACATATTCCAGACCACACCTATGATTTGAGAGAAGTGTTACAGTGTCAAAAATACGTATGTATAAGAGATCTAACAATTTGGCCTGAACCATTTAAATCAAATAAGAATTTAGAAAACTATCACTACCTTACATTGCTTTTGGCAGTGTTTACCAGATTTATGTCTTCAGCTACTCAGTGGAATATTCTTATCTACTATAACAAGGATCTTGGCTCTCCAGCTCTGAAAAATCATTGCATGACTTGTTCAATGGCATTGACTTTGCTTCACAATTAAATGATTGCTCTTTACATCACAAAAGCTAGCACAGTGCCCATAAATAGTGAAAAAGAGGACTACCTTGTCCGTTGCGCCTTTTGCATGTCTGTCATGGTAAATGACGTCTGGCCCAGCTACAGTAGATGCAGAAAGGGAGGAGGGCAGCAAATTGTGTGCAACTGCGAAGTAGCAAGCTTAGAATCAACTAGTGAAGCTCTGAAGGTAGGTGCACGTAGGCGTCAGAGGTAGGAAAGCTTCTAGTGGCTAAACCTCTTAGAACTTGGCTGTTACTTGTTCTTCAACTTTAGCACACCTATCAACCTTTCAGAAACTTCTCTGTCGAGAATGATACCATTCTCCATCATATATTCCCATACCTCATAAGCTAGTGTAGATTTCCCTTCATCAAGGAGACCGCTGATCAAATACTTGAATGTTAAGCTATCTGGCTCTACTCCCCTTGTCCTCATTTCCTTGAACAGATCAAGGGCTTCAGTTGCTCTTGACCTTTTCCCAAGCCAATATATGAGTGTGTTATATGTAACAGTGTCAGGTAGGACTTGCTTCTGAATCATATGCGAGAATATGTTCTGAGCGCGTTTGAAATGACCAACCTTACACAGGTGATGAAGCATAATATTATACAGATTAACATTAGGGTCAATCTGTACCTTCACCATCTGCTCAAAAAGTTCGTCAGCTAGATTGTAATATCCTACACTGAAAAGGCCATTGATCAGAGTTCCATATGTCACAGCATCAGCTTGCATTCCCTTATAACCCATCTCCTTGAACAGCTCCAATGCAGATTTTACCTTTTTGGCCTTGCAAAATGCATCAATCAGTATGTTACAGGATACAACATCACAGAAGCCGCCAACTTCCATATGATCTGAAACGAAAGCAAATGCCTTGTCCAGTTGATCAGTTTTGCAGAAACCTTTAACAACTCATTATAACTGTACCGGTCAGGATTTACACCGCTCGTTTCCATCTTTGTTATCAAATTTTGAGCTTTCACCATCATGCCTAGATTGCAGTAATGATTCAAAAGGATATTATATGTAACAACATCTGGCTCACATCCGTTTGCCCGCATGAAGGATATAATGTTGTAGGCTTTATCAGTACTCCCAGCTCTCCAGAAGCCACTTATCAGGGCGTTGTATATTGAGACACTCAGTTCTATGTCCAGACATAACATCCTTGACGCGAGATCAAAAGCCTCGTCCACCTTGCTATTCTTGCACAACCCGAAGATCAGTGCACCACAGGCAACAACATCAGGTTTAAGGCCCCTCTTCAGCATTTCTTCCCAAAGTCCAACTGCTTCCGAGAACCGTTTATTGCTACATAAGCAGCCAACAACTGTTGTGTAAGTCACAACATCTGGGCTGGTTCCCTTCCCCTGCATCTTCTCTACCATCTGCAATGCATCATGTAATCTGTTCTGTTTACACAAACAATCGATGTATATGTTGCAAGCCCAAATATCTGGAGAACACCCAAATCTATCCATGTCAGCCAGAAGCTCCTGTACAAGCTCAATCCTGTTTGATTGACACAATGCAGATATCCACCTTGAGTAAGTGAATCGAGTCAGGCAAAAACCTTTCGCAAGCGCCATGCCATAGTATTTCTCCACCAAATCAAAGCAACAATTCTTAATTAGAACACCTATGTACCTATTGTAATCGACACCAAACTCACGGCAACCGGACGTCACCATCTCATCAAATGTCTCTATGACCAAATTGAACTTGCCGGCTCGTACATAGCCAGACAAGAGGATCCGATACAGAGATCGATGCAATGCCACCCCCTGGCTCCTCAGTGTCCCCAGGAACTCCGACAACAGAGCCAAATTGCTATCTATAAACAGCAAGCTCACAATGTACGCTATTGCAAACTGGCTATGGTCAAATCCTGGGCGGGACTCTGCCCACCAGTAAAACCGCACCGCTGTCTCCGAGTCTGACAATCCCCGGACCACCAAGTTGACAACAAAAGGGTCCAGCTCGATATCGAGCCTCTCCAGGTCCACCGAATCAGAACACGTACCGTGTTCCAGTGCCCGCAAGATGACGCCACTGATTTCCATCCTGACTGGCCGGAAAAGATCCGACAGACGGCCAAGTGAATCCGTGTGGCATTGTCACTGCCGCCACTGAATCTTGACCGCTTCGAAGAAAGTATCCAAGAAACGGAATGAAGAATGCAGATCCTGCTGATATTAGACAACCCAGATGGTCGTCTGGCCAAGAACATAACAGAACTCCCTCAGGAGAATAATGTCGAACACCTGGTGCGCCGGTGGCCGGAGGCGACGCAGAAGAGCTGACGCCGGATGTGGCGCCACCGCGGTGGTCGATGTGGACGAGGAGTAGGTGGATGTATGGAGAATCTGCGAGCCTAGAAGGAGCGTGGGGCCGTGCCAAGGAAGACGCGCCGCCGTGAGAGCTGGCTCGGCGCCGGCAGCCTCGAGCTAGATTAGATGCCGAGCTGCTTCCTAGTTCGGAGCGATGCAGGAGCAGAGGGAGGTGATGGGTGAGAGGACGAGGAAGCGGAGGTGGGAAATGGTAAGCGGTCGGTGGCCGCCGGGACGACGGCGCGCGGCGAGGCAAGAAGTGCCTCAGTCAAGGAGTCCAAGAGAAGAGGGGAGAGGGACCGGGCATGCGTGCGCGATCGATTTCGAGGAGGAAACGAGGCGGCCCCGGCCTGCCCGTAAATTGGAGTGCAGCCCATATGATTTTTGTTACACAGCCCACGTGCCGGAAGTTCGGTTTTTTAAAAATAGGCCTGCCGCCTGAAACATTTCTACATGGCCTCATTTGGCATGGCCCACAGATGATGAGCTATCCCAATACCACAAAGTCCCCACGACGGGATCGCATTTGTTAACCTCTTCGCTCTCGGCGATTAGGTTTTTGAAGATGGCCGCGGCGATTTCGATCTCCACTGACGGAAACTCCAATCGTTTGTTCTCTGAAGCTCGTAATCCCTCACGAACACTCGGGCTGATTAAGGGGTTAACCCTGGTCGACTACCCGGCCCTGGTGTTTCGAGTAGGGTTAGGGTTTTAGGCTTGAACAGGAGGAAGGTCGCCATGGCGGAAAGCTCACTTACGAAGGAGGGGAAGGCGCGGTACTTTGAGGTGGATTTCCTGTTGAAGAATCTCAAGCTGCATGGTGAGGAACTCAACGAAGTGGTTCTCGGGAGGGAAGAGATTGGACTGTGGAAGGAGGTCAAGTGGCTTGCGGCGGCGAGGGTGCTGACGACGAAGGCCTTCGGCATGGAGACATTGAATCGGACAATGTTCACGACATGGAGTCTGACGCATGAGATCACCTTCAATGAGATTGAACCGAACTTGTTCGTGTTGCAGGCCCATTGTCTAGGCGATTGGAGAAGGATGATGGAGGAGGGGCCTTGGTTGTTCCGTGGATGTGCCGTAATGATGGAACCTTTTGATGGTGCAACTATCATCCCCTCGGTGATACCTAGCAAGGTTCAAGCTTGGATACAGATCCACAAGCTGCCACCGCTATTTAGGAAGAAGGAGGTTCATTCGTAGCTAGCGAGCAGGGTGGGCGAAGTGGTGCGTGTGCAGATGGAGGCGACACAGACGCGGATGGGTGTGTTTCACCGTGCTCGTGTGAATTTGAACTCAACAAAGTATGTCGGATATATGCCAACTAGTGGTATGTTCGGCATTGGCCAAAGGCTAGATTGCCAGGGTGGCCCACATGCAATGGAGCAAGATCCATTGGGCGGCCCAGTAACCTGACGCGCAGGAAGCCGAATTATAAAAGAACTCGGACCATGGCCCACTATGGGGTACGGATTGGAGAAGAAATCAGATGCCTTACTTTCCAAGAATAGGATTACTTTCCGTAGTCTTCTAGGTTTACTTGCTGTAAGCCCTAGTCCGGCTATCTATATAAAGCCGGATGGGAGCAAGAGAACAACAAGATAGGAGAGAATAGAGCTTCGAATAGCTAGAAGCCAAATAGTCGGGAAGTTCATCCTCGCCGAGTTAGCGAAACCATACTCACAATTGTATTTTGTATACTTCAGGCTTCAGCCCTGATTTAGTTAGATTGCAGGAGTAGGAACGCCGCCAAGTTGCGACGTACCGAACCTGGGTAAATTGTGTCCTCGTTTCTAGTACTTCCACGTGTCCACCCACGGTTCTACCAGTATGCTTATGGTACCCCCGACCATGAACCTTACTAAGAAGACTCGACAAACCCTCATACGAGGTTTGTGCCGCTTACGCCGAGGGATGCAAGCGTATGTATCTGCAAGTAAAATATGAAAAGTTACCAAAACATTGTGAGCATTGTAGTATGCTTGGTTATGGTTACCTCGAGTGTGGCACAGAGGAACACAACGACTCCGAGAGGCAGTTCGGAGCATGGACAATTTTGGAGGAACCGTACTAGAAGAAGGGGACAATGCGCTCTTGGGGGGCTGGGAGAAACTATGGAGTGCTGGGCGAGGTAGTGCTGAGCACACAAACTGTAAGTAGGCGCCCAAAGGGGGGTCCAAGGGTCTGAAGAGAAATTAGACAGAGGCGGGGCTAGAAAATTCGGAGGAGCTAGAAGACACAACTGAGAGCCCTCTCAAGCAGGCTCAGTCGGAAGAAAGTGCAAGTGCCGGGGCAGTTCGTTCAGGGGCTTGCAAAAAACTAAACATGAATGTCTCGGAGGATGGTGGGAACGTGAGTGTGAGTGTTCCTCCTCCACCACCACACTACGCAACCCCCAAAGAATGAAAGAAGCAAAACCAGATGGAAGAGGATACGAGAAGAAACTCATCGGCTGGGCAGAGTGTGGAAGGGTCGGAGGTACATGTTGACGGTCTCCCCTGAGGAGGACCGCCGGGACCAATGAGTGTCATGTCTTACAACTTCCGTGGTTTGGGTGGCGCTACGACAGTTAAGGAGATCCATGATCTTGCACGTAAACATGCCCCCACGGTGTTTTTCATCCTGGAGATCCAACTTCATAAAACAAGAGTAGAACATCTAGCGCCATCGTTAGGTTTTGATAAGGGTTTTGCTGTAAGCAGTTCAGGTCGTAGTGGTGGAATTGGTTTGTTTTGGAATAATAACTCCCAGTATCACATAGATGCAATTATTACGGAGGGGGGAGACCCGTGGAGAGTCACAGGGGTTTATGGAGAGGCACAAACGGTAGAGCGCCACAAGACGTGGGAGATGCTGAAATATATTCGCTCATCGTCTCACTTACCCTAGGATTGCCTGGGGGATTTTAATGAGGTCTTGCATTTCCATGACCATGTAGGAGTTCAGGAGAGGAGTGATGCACAGATGGCAGGTTTCAGAGACATGGTAGACGTCTGTGGCTTGCAAGGCTTGGGATACCAAGGAACAAGTTGGATGTATGAGAAGAAGATAGCAGGTGGATCTTACTGCCAAGTTAGGCTGGATTGCGGACTGGCTTCCACGGACTGGTCGACCAAATTTCCTTTGGCTACGGTCAGGCACCTCACAGCGGCATTGTCTGATCACTGTCCAATTTTACTCACGTGGAAAGAACAGGTGCAAGGTCCATGGAGGAGGGAGAGGGAAGCTGCCTTTCGCTACGAGATGATGTGGGAATGCAGTGAGGGTTTCCAGCCTTCGCTCGAGCAAGCATGGGACGCACGGGAAGGCAACGACTTTAGACGAGTTACAGGAGAAGCTTTCGGTGTTCACTGGCACGCTGCAGAACTGGACACGTAATTCATTTGGAAGTGTCCACAGCGAAATTCATAACCTGCGGGAAGAGCTCAAAACCATGAGGGAAGATCCAGCTGGGGCTGGTCCGTCGCACGCTGAAATAAAACTAGTGGATAGGCTAGTGGAGCTGGACTATCGGGAGGAGACCATGTGAAGACAACGCTCACGCGTCCGGTGGCTATCGGAAGGGAACAAGAACACTAGATTCTTTCACCTTTGAGCAAGCCAGAGGAAGAGTAGGAACCGAATTACCCGCCTTCGTAAAACAAATGGAGAGGTCACAGAGGACCCGGCAGAGATGGATATTTTAACTAATGAATTTTACTCTAATTTGTACAGGTCTGATGGAACTGAGGATATGAATGCGGTCCTGGATTGTGTTCCAACACGAGTTTAGGAAAATATGAATACAGGTCTTATTGCATCCATCAAGGATAAGGAGGTAAAGGAAGCGTTATTTCATATGTTCTTAACAAAGGCGCCAAGGCCGGATGGACTACATGCCCATTTCTTCCAACGAAATTGGTCGATTTGCGGAGAGGAGGTGACTAATATAGTGGTTCGGGTCCTGAATTGGGAGGATGACCCTACGGCTTTCAACAAAACGATGATAGTGATCATCCCAAAGGTGGAGAAGCCGGAAGAGTTGGGTCAGTATAGACCGATTAGTTTGTGAAACATAATATATAAAATTGCGTCCAAGGTTCTTGCCAACTGTTGAAGCAAGTCCTAGCCGCAATAATATCAGATGAGTAGTCAGCCTTTATTCTAGGGAGGCTTATTACAAATAATATCATCACAGCCTATGAGTGTCTGCATTTTATGAAGAGGAACATGGCGGTAAAGCACATATATTGTACGCTCAAGCTGGATATGCGGAAAGCGTATGACAGGATGGAGTGGGAGTATCTTCGAGACATTATGTTGAAATTGGGCTTCCACCAATCCTGGTTTGACATGGTAATGAGAATGGTTAGTACGGTTACATTCTTAGTGATGCTTAATGGAGAGTGCTTAACTGAGTTTAAGACTACTAGAGGAATTCGTCAGGGTGATCTCATCTCGCCATACTTGTTTTTGCAAGCGGTAGAGGGCCTTTTGTGCCTCTTAAAATTCAGAAGTGAATCATCACACCTCCAAGGTTTAAAGGTGGCTACCGCCGCTCCGATGGTAAACCATCTTCTCTTTGCAGATGATAGCCTGCTGTTTATCAAGGCAAGTGGCGCGAGTGCGCATGAGGCAAGGGTACACTTGATGCATATTGCCGGGCTTCGGGACAACGAGTAAATTTGGACAGGTACTTTATATTTTTCAGCAAGTGATGCCCGGAGATTACCAAACAGGAGCTCAAGGTCATACTTAACGTGCATAACGAGTCGTCAAGTGTGAAGTACTTAGGGATGCCCTCGGCGGTGAGGCGATCCTCTAATGGCGCTTTCAAGTACCTGAAAGACAGAGTTCGGCAGAAAGTTCAGGGATGGATGGAGCAATGTTTATCGGTGGGTGGGGGGAGGGAGAGGTGCTTATAAAATCGGTTGCACAAGATATACCCACTTTCTCCATGTCGTGCTTTAAATTACCACGGGGCCTGTGTGAGCACATAAATACGATGATCCGGAATTTTTGGTGGGGAAGTAGAGATGGCAAAAGGAAAATATGTTGGGTATCGTGGGAAGAGATGGCTAAATCTAAAATATGCTGGAGGCATGGGGTTTAGGGATATTGAGCTGTTTAGTTTGGCGTTACTTGCTCGTCGGGTATGGAGGATATTACAACAACCAGAAACTCTGGGTGCGAGGATTCTTAAGGCGGTTTACTTCGCGGAA